>DVXP01002634.1:0-12422 GCA_018235645.1 Junonia grisea | reverse complement strand
GTCTGCTTTATTCTAGCCTAGGTATTGCCAGGCTACTGAATATTATGCAGAGCGATTGCCGTCTGACCTCCGCAACCCAGAGGCCAAGCCAGTAACCAATTAGACTAGAATATTTTACCTACTATGAGTAACACGGTGGGAACACCCACGTGGAACAGACCTATGAACAAATGTTTGTAGAAATCCGCCCCGAGTGGGAATCGAACCTGCGACCGCCGGCGTAAATAGCGCATTCAGCACCACTACACCAGAGCGGTCGTCACAAGGTTAATGAGTAGGTAAATAATCCCTCACTTTTTTACCGATCTTAAAAAAAGATGTTTAAAGTTCAAGTTTCGATTTTTGTATACATATATGTATGTATGTAAATATTCGTTGATATCTTCATGATTGCCTTGTATAAGAATAAAAGTTTTCAAGTTTATCACTTACTTCATTGCTATTTCCACCTAGTATATTTATTGGGAAAAGGTATAACGTTAGTCTATATAGGCTGTAGGACCCTGTATAAATAGTTACATCGTATTAAGCGTTATACTAAAATTCTAAGAAGGAAGAAGTCGTGACTATAACAATATTATAATACAAGTAAATAATAACAAATATGTTGAAATAAAATGCTCATGTGATTTCCTTTGTTTACAGTGTATACATTTTCTTTTCTTCTCTGTTTAAAAGAGTAAGATAAATCACAGTTCAGTTTCAATTTATATTTGTAAACTTTTTGTTCCTTCGTCCCCGTTGTATTTTCTTAGTAATGGAGCATCGTATCAGTTTTCATTACTTTTGTTACGATCGGATATGGATATTCTGAAAGTCAAACGTGACTCCTATCGAAGCTCAAACAAATTCAACCCTGAGTAGTATTGATTTTAATCTTTTGATAACATCAAACAGAATTAAAGTAACATGACTATTTTAACAACCTTTTCAGTACATTTTAACGCTCTGCTTACAAATTGCGTGCTTAAATAAAATGAAAAAAGCGCTAGTCATATTGAGGCACTGAAGGTTCCGTACCGTTGACCATTGATTTCTATTTGGAAGGTATATGCAATGATTGCAAATATTAAAAAAAAATTTCAACATGATGCCTATAACGATTCAAAAAACAACGCCTAGGTAGGTAGAAAAAGTAAACAGACAGACAAAAATAGGCTTAATAATCGGATCTCGTTGGCACTTTATTTTGTACGAAACCCTAAAATCTGTTAGGTATACTATATATGGAATCGCATTACATATGATTGTTCTCGCTTGATCAATTTTAACTTTACGCCATGTTCTCAATAACACAGTCCATATTTCACTGAAACTGTAGGCATTTCTTGTACATAAATTTAGAGTACGTTCGTTGAATAAAACAAAGAGGCTTCGAAGGAAAGGCGCGGGGTCAACAGACGGCCGTGTAGCTCCATTCATCTCAGTCAGGCGTCAGGTACGGCGTTTATATAGAGTTGCGATACAGCGCGGGATGCGGGATGACAAATCGAGTTGGTGCGAATAAACCGTTTGAGACGGGCTCGGTATTAAAAAATAATTATATGTTCTAAGATTCAGGATTAAAAAAATATACCTTTGCCTGTCAATTGGATGAAACAACTTTTTATGGGCTGATTTCAATATTACGAATTTATTAAAACAATCACTTCCGCCATCAATTTGCTGCAATAAAAAATAATTTATTTGGCTATGGTAATCATTAACTGGCAGGCTATGATAAAGTAAAGTCGATCGGATAATATTTTTCCCGTGTAGCTTTCCTCTTCGAAGCGCACGATAAAAAATCCAAATAAATCCAATAAATAAAGTTTTTTAATAAAAGAGTTAAGAAAGAAAAAAATATGTTTCGTTTAATTGGCAATGACGATTCGAAAGTACAACTATTTATAAAGAAAAATATATAAGAAGTATATTTAATATAAATAAAGTCTTAGTATTATTCGGAATATATTGTACTTATTTAAGCATTAGGTACATACCCTGATGTTATAAATCGCGAAATAAACGGGTAATGGCTAGCTGGTCAATAGCTGAGGCGACCTCTTAGTACATGAGTAGGGATTACACAAAGGAGACGTAAAATCGAATGTTCACGATGTTTCCGAACGAGTTAACAGTTTAGTGTAGAGCTGATTTAGTTTTTATTACCAACTAGCGGCCTGGTACGTGCTTCGTTACGTACAAAATGAAATAATAAAACTCTGTGAAATTTTTAATTTGACAGCTAAATCTCCATTAACAAAATGATCCGCCTTTTAATGAATTAATTTATAAAATTATATATTAAACAGTTATAAAATTACAATGAAAAGCGGCATTATAGTAGCCAATACGTAGATGCAAATCATTTGCTCGCATTGTTGACAGCGATAGTAGAAACGTTTCAAAAAACATTATTGAATCTACATAACATTTTAGTGCCAGAGATGGGCAAATGATGTGGGAAGGATTTTTTATGACGTTTTGTTTCAAAATAAAATTACACATATAACATCATATCACAATTCATATTTAATCAATACGATTAAATCTGAAGATGATTTACCACGACTACCCTCCAGATTGCCACTTAATTGACTAGTCTAGACACTAAAGAGTCTTTTAATAGAGCAAGTAGTAATGTGTGACATTTCGATGTACTCAATCCCAGTAACGCGATCGTAAATATGCTTTAGGTAGTAGTTACTTCATCGAAAAACTATGGAAGTTACTAATTACTTTACTAATATTAACGTTTCTTCAATGTAATTAAAAAACAAAAATCTTCTGTTTTCCTAATGAGCATTCCTTACACGTTTAACAAAAAAAAATTTTATGCCAGTCTTGTCATTACGCACAGATTGTCTATTATTATTTTAGAAAACCTTAAATAATAAAATAAAACAATTTAAAAAATATTTAAACATTAATATGCTATGCAATCCTCATCAAGCTTTTAAATTAAATTCCAATACATTTATTACGATCATTTTAGGATATAACAATCTGTTATATCCTAAAAGTTATAAGATACCAAAAAAAAATGTATTAAGTAGCCTATGAAAATTTATGTTTTCTAAATTGTCTGAAAAATTGTTCTTGGTACGAGAGTGGTTCCTTTTGAGTTCTGCTGCATGCGTTAACACGTTGACCTCGTCTCAGAAAAATTGTGTTAAGATCGGGTAGCTGTGAAAAATGCTGAATCACACAAACGGTAGTAATATTTTTCACCATATTAGATCGTATATTTTGTATACCCTATAAAATTACGAGTGTATTCGATAAGAATTGCAATTGATCGATGATAAGTACTGTTCTAATGTAAAATTCGTGTTGAATGGACGGTTTGGCGCGTATAGGATTGACTATACGAATTTTCACATTGTAATGACATTACACTACTTAATACGAGTCTGTAAGATATAAAACGTATAAAGTTCTGAGCGCTTTTTTAGTTTTGCAGTGTCGTACTGTCTCTTTACATATTTTGTTCATAATGATAGAACGAAACTTAAATGATCTTTATTAGTCCGCAATAAGACACCAACCTTAATGGAACAAAAAAAAAAAGCTTCTGTTCCTTCTGTTCCATTACCCCTACTAATGACAAGGAAGTGTTTATTTGTCCTTAGATTAATTGTACTATCAATTGACCGGAGTGATACTACATACTTAAGTTTCTCTTTAAGTTTTTCTTTAAGTGTATGTATAAATGGAGAAATTTTGGAACCATTGGAATCAACTGTTTTTCTAGGTATCACTGTTGATTCTAAATTACAATGGGGCCCACATATTGAGAAATTAGCGAATAGACTTAGTTCTGCGGTCTTTGCTATCAAAAAAATAAGAAAACTAACAGACATCGAAACGGCACGTTTAGTTTATTTCAGTTATTTCCATAGCATAATGTCCTATGGTATTCTACTATGGGGACACGCGGCTGATATTAATACAATTTTTATTTTACAGAAGAGAGCTATTCGCGCAATTTATAGCCTCAGTCCTAAGGAATCTTTAAGAGAAAACTTTAAAGAAACTAATATTTTGACCGTTGCTTCTCAATTCATTCTCGAAAATGTCTTATATGTACATAAAAACATAGACTTTTACTAAAAATTGTGATGCTCATACTGAACGAACGCCATTCACATTATAAACGACGATCGGTGAATTAAGAGTAAATATTATCACAGGCGAAATGAACGTGTAGTACTTATTTATGCCTCTTACCGTGACTTACATTTATTAACTGTATTTATAGTAATAAAAAAGTTATTGAGCGTATGTTCTGAGTAAAAAATATTTTAGAAATTTTATTCACGTAACGTAACGTAACACATCATGTACATATTCCACTGCTGGGCATAGGCCTCTTCTCCTATTAGGCAGAAGGTATGAAGCTTAATCTACCACGCTGCTCTACTGCGGATTGATGGATACATGTGTCAGAATTTCTTCCCGTGACCTTTGATTAAGATCTACGTGTTTGCACCCCTAGGCCATCTCGCCACACGGTCATCACGACATGACTAATATTTATATAGTAATAATAATATAATACTAGGCAGTATTTATGTAATAATATAATAATAGGTAGTAGGTAAAATTTGAACGTAAAAAGCACCACCCTGAATCAAATTGAAGTTAATTATTTATGGCGACGACCATCCCGTTATCTTAACTTTTAGATTCAAAAGTTTTTTTTTACTATTCTTTTTTTCATTCAAAAATATTTTCATTCTTTATGGCAACAAATTTATTCGGATGTTTTAAAAATAGTTGGTCAGTTTCACTGGGGCAGTTAAAATAATGAATGTGCAGTTTTATAGTACTTGGTCACTTTTTTATTAATTGGGTAGTAAAACATTAGCAGTAAATAATGTAGGTAGGTAAGTAATATAAAATCAAAGTAGCAGTAAATTAATTAAGCAGGCGGTAAAATTCATTATTAATCTAAAAGTAATTTGAATAGATTTTATTAACCCCGACTTTACCTGATACTTAATACAAGGTTATATAAGTAGATGGTTATCAATAAAAATTTACTTCTCAAGTAAATCAAGAATATCTGTCTAATCACATTTTATAATGCCCAATTCCGATTACAATTGCACACTTAAAACTGCCCAATAATTATTTTTTACTGCCACAATATTTATTTTCTTACCCATTTCAATATTTTTACAATCCATTTATACATTTTTTACTGACCAGTTAATACTACCGAAGTATTTAATAAATTTGCGTTTTGCGATTTTTTTACTGACCAAAAGTAAATTTAAAACTTCCCGTTAAAATACATGCCATTATTTATTCAAGCCAAAATTATAAGTTAAGTTGCGCTTCAAAAGATGTCATGACTACTATATCAGAGAAAATATCTTTTATTTACATAGATGGAAGATTAAAATAACAAATCGATAACAAAATTATCTCTCCGCAGTATTAAAACGCTCAACGTTCATAATAAAATGTTATATTCATTACATAAAAAAAAATTGATGCTTCAAATAGAGGTTATATTAAGACACTTCAACGACTTGAACGAAACCACAATGGCAGTGGTATGATCTTATAATCAAACATTTATACAGTATTAATTTCAGAGCATTAGTTTCAAGTCTTGGACTACGTCGAGTCGATAATTATATCGATCGTTTGATATATATTTTATTGGAAGAGTGCATTTAATTGCTATTTCGAAGCTTTTTCAACCGTTCTCTAAGGTTGGTATTATAAATTATAATAAAAATTGAATACAAAAAGTAAAACCTAATTACCTTTAATCGGCTTCTTAAAAGTATGGAATAAGATATTCTATTCTGGTCTGAGCAGACGCGGTCCAAAGATGGAGGGGAGTCATAGTGGACATGAACCTCCCCCCCCCCAAATAACCGTACTACAAAATTTTATTTGTGAAACCAAAACACGTGACCAACCCCAAAATTTCAAGCAGCGACCGCGCCAAATAAATTATAATGTAACGATATTTATAATTTGACGGTGACAATACTAAATACAAGCAATTACGGCCTGCAGAAATGCGAATGGCAGAGCCAAAGATTTTTTTATTCTACGTAAGTTCAAACGTGACTAGTTGCAAAGGCACATATTTGAATGTTTAGAAAACAAACACAAAGCGTGAAACGGAATACTGCGGATTATTGCATTTGTTTGAGAAAGAGAAAAGTCCTTTCTCATTGTCCCCTGTTTGCGCAAAACACTTCTCCGTTCATATTGGATCTGCAAATTTGTATCAGCGTTGCGAATTCAGATCAGTGTAGTAATAATGGCGGATGTACATGAATGCGGTCAATTGGCCGTCATTCACTTGATTCTGATCTAAGTTATTTAACAATAAGATTGGCACAGCATCGACACAATGCAATACAATAGCCAAATGCAATAACATGCATTAGGCACGCGTTCTTCAAAATCATAGTCCGATTCACGAGACTTGAACGGTCTGAACTATGCGTATTATGCTACGCTATGTAGAACAAAAAATAAGGTCTACCAATCATTGTCAAGATTTTCGCGATTCTTACTCATTAAAATACTAATTACCACAATACCACAATTTATACTCCGCTTACGATAATCTACAATAGGTGCATGCAAGAAGGGACATTTCCTGATATATGGAAAAATGCAAATATCACACCTGTGTATAAAAATGGTACGAGATCAAATGTAGAAAATTATCGTCCTATTTCTATATTATCGACCTTGGCAAAACTTTTCGAGAGGCTTGTGCATATGCAACTATATCCTATAATGCATAATGAAATCATAAAAGAGCAACATGGTTTTGTTCAACGTAGGTCAACTGTTACAAATTTGGCACTTTATACTAATTACTTATTTCAAAATATGGACAACAGAATACAGGTAGACGCTGTGTACACGGATTTCCGAAAAGCTTTTGACAAGGTCGATCATAAAATTCTGTTAAAAAAAATTGCATTTAACGGAATTCGAGGTAATCTTTTACGCTGGTTTTCTTCTTACATAGTTAAAAGGTCTCAGAAAGTTGTAATTAATGGCTTTGAGTCAGATTCATATATTGCATCATCTGGTGTACCCCAAGGATCTATTCTTGGTCCTCTACTCTTTATAATATTTATAAATGACATATACAAATGCTTTAAACACAGTAGATTCTTACTTTATGCAGATGATCTCAAGGTCTACTTAGGAATTCATACCTTATTAGACTGCCTAAAATTGCAGGATGACCTTGATAGGCTTTCTAGTTACTGTTCAGCTAATAAGTTATACCTTAGTCCATCTAAGTGTAATACAATTACTTTTACAAAAAAACATAACGTTATCGAATATAAATATTGTTTACAAGAATCTGAATTGGATAGAGTTTCAAGTGTACGTGACTTGGGTTTAATACTTGATCAAAAACTTACTTTTGATCTTCATATAGACAATATTGTAAATAATGCGTTTAAAATGTATGGTTTTGTCATGAGAAACACTAATGACTTTAAAAACTCTAATACATTCGTGCGTTTATATTGTAATCTAATAAGACCTCATCTTGAATATGCCTCACAGATCTGGAACCCTATTTACAAGAACGAATTACATATACCAAATTGAACGTGTTCAACATAAATTCTTACGTTCCGTATGTTATAAATGTTCTCACTGCCGATTGTCTTATGATCAACTCCTTAAAAATACAACTTAATTTCTCTTAATAATAGGCGTAAGCTTCTAGATTCGACGACTTTATACAATATACGTACTATATGTAACGCAACAATCTACTGTCCAGAACTATTGGGTGAAATACAATTTTTGATACCAACCAGGCAGTTGCGACAGACTCGCGAGGCTAGGCTGTTCGCTATCAAAAAGTGTAATTTCATGTGCAAAACTAGCACCTTTATATCGCTTAGTGCGAAGTTATAATGAAACCTTTTTCGGGTTTTCTCGGGTAGGAGTAAAAAACCAAGTAACATCACTTTTAAATGCTTGTAAAGATTTTTTTATTTTATTATTATAATTATTTGTTTAGAACTATTTAAATTATAATAAAATATGTGTATGTGATCCACTCTACCCACCAGACAGTAAAATCCTTTAAAATCACTGAACACTTAAACAACTTGTCACTTTAAAAATAATCACAACAATGGAATCCATCAAAGAGTCTCTGGCTGCAATGTCTGATTTATTCAACAGTCGTATGAATGAATTCCAGCAAGACTTGCAGAGAACGACTACACCTGCGACTGTGCCATCTCTTGCATCCGAGTTCACTTCTTTTAAGTCGTTTATTCTCACGGCGCTAAGTGGACTTCAGCGACAAATTGAGTTTCTTGCCAGGGAAATGGATCGGACGGAAATGCAGCGACGTCGCAAAATACTCCTTTTTCACGGTGTAAATGAAGAACGGTCTGAAGATGTCACTGCCCGTGTTACCAGCCTTGTTGCGGAGCACTTGGACTTGCCCAACTTTTCTACCAGCTGTATAAAAACCTGTCATCGCTTGGGAAGACATTCAGACAACAAGCCCAGACCTATTGTTGTCAAATTTACTGATACAGCTATGCGTGACAAGGTCTGGTTCGCCAAGACAAGGTTGAAAGGTACCGGTATAACTGAGTCAGAGTTCCTGACAAAAAGCCGACACGATGCGTTCTTGGAAGCCAGGAAGCGGTTCGGCATTAACAAGTGCTGGACACGAGACGGCTGGATTCACATTATCGCCCCAGATGGTTCGAGACATCGTGCTGAGTGCTTACAAGACCTTGATTTAATTCCAACGTCCAAGTCTCCAGTGCAGAACATTCCAATTGCAAAAACATGCGATAAAGTTATTTTGCAGAGGTCAAAGCGTGTCGCCAAGAAATAGTATATGTTTCCTTATTCTTATTGTTTTTGTTTCTTTTCTATATATAATTTCTGTAACTACCTACTTTTAGATTTAATTTTTCAATTCAGTTCAATTCAGTTATTCAGTAGATTTAATTTTAATGATACCTTCATAATATTTGTTGTGTTTTGTTATTACGAATCTTAGAATCAGTCACTCTGACGTTTGTCATTCAGGCGCCTCACTTCTTAGCTTTGGACGGTTAGTGTTTAGCTCAATATGATTTATAAAATTGCTTGTCTTAGATTTATATCTACTTTTATTTTGATTATTAGATATCTATAGATATCTATTTGTTAAGCAATTATTAGATATTAGATATGGCTGCCTGATAAATGTCTGTTTTGTTTACTTTTATAACTGTTGTTTGTTTATATGTTGTCTGCTTATGTTGTTTTATTTTATGTTTTACTGTTTGTGTTTAAGTGATTATTTCAAGGCAACTGGCGGGTGAGTGTATTATGGAAATTTAATAACGTATAATATTACTTATTTTATTTTACATCATAATATTATATATTATTGCATATATACTATACATTAATATTATAACTATTTTATATATTCATATATTTTATTATTTTACTTTTATTTTATTTGCCGAAAATTTTATTATAAATTTATATTGTATAAGTTGAAAGATAATGGTTGGAAGCAATGATGATCTAAACGAAACCTTTCTTTCTTTTTCTTCTGATAATTCAACATCTGATGGATTGGGCAGTAATGACAGCTTTCATAGTATTCCTTCGCTCGGTGACACTTTAAATTCTATTTTCTCAGACTCCCTGAAAAATTTTAATGTTATCCATATAAATGCTCAGAGTATTCCTGCACATTATCCCGATATGTTATCATCATTCGATTGCAATAAAATACATGCTATCCTTGTTTCTGAATCTTGGCTAAAACCCTGCTTACCTTCAACTTCCTACTCTCTTCCTGGATTTCATTTGATACGTAACGACCGTGTAGGTCGGGCAGGTGGTGGAGTGGCGATATACCTACGCTCTCACATTCCATTCTCTATCGTTAGTCAATCGACATCTCTGTCTGCCGAAGGGGCTGAACACCTTTTTATTGAGGTTTCTTGTGGCCACATAAAACTGTTATTAGGTGTTTACTATAGTCCTAACCTCACGGTCGATTACTTTTCATCATTTGAAATCCTTCTAGAGCGATTCAAGCCGCTTTATTCCCATACTCTTCTTATGGGAGATTTTAACACCTGTCTCATAAAAAATGATCATCGTTCTAGTCGCTTAAAATCTATACTGAATAGTGCAGATTTACAAATCCTACCCCTATCCGCCACTCACTTTTTCCCAAACTCTATTCCTTCTCTTCTTGACTTAATTCTTGTCTCTTCCATCGATCATGTTGAAAAACATGGACAATGCTCTGCCCTTGCTTTTTCATACCATGATCTTCTTTATCTCTCTTATAAAATTAAACCTCCCAAAGCAAAATCGAGGATCCTTCTGCAGCGTAATTTTGGTGGAATGGATTTGAATAGTTTGCGGGAGGATGCTGCTAACATCGACTGGAGTGTTGTTTTGAGTGCTCATACGGTTAATGAGAAAATTGCAGTGTTTAATTCGCTTTTAACACAACTTTATGACTTGTATGCACCAATTCGGCCGGTCCGATTAAAACACCTTCCTGCTCCCTGGCTTACTGCTGAAATAAAAAAGATCCAGGAGAGGAAGAATATAGCCAAAGCTAAATACAGGGGTAATCCAACTGACTCTAACCGAGACAAGTACTTAAAAGTTCGAAATCGCTGCAACAGGCTGTGTAGAGACAGTCAACGACGCCATATCCATAAATCCATAGCTGAGGAAGAGGAGTCAGCTAAGGTTTGGAAATTTCTCAAATCCTTAGGAGTTGGAAAAGCATCTAAGAACTTAAACAATCATAGTCTCAATTTAAATGAATTAAACAAACATTTCTCCTTTTCGCACACTTTTGACATTGCTGTAAAGTCTAATACATTAAAAGAAATTTCTGCTAAATCTACTCCTGAAAATTCTCCTTTTTTCTTTAGTCAATTTACTGATAGTGATGTTAAGAAGAACATATTAGCGGTTAATTCTGATGCCATTGGTTCGGATAGCATTAGTCGTAAGATGATCCTCCCAATCCTAGATATTATAATCCCTGTAATCACATACATTTTTAATCAATCCATAATCCTTTGTGAATACCCTGAATCCTGGAAAGACGCCCAAGTTATACCCCTTCCCAAAAAAACCAATCCTTCAGCTTACACCGATTATCGTCCTATATCCATTCTTCCTTTCCTGTCAAAAGTACTTGAGCGCCTCATTCATAATCAATTAAACCAATACCTTTCCAGAAATGTCCTATTGAATCCTTTACAATCTGGATTTCGTCCTGGTCATAGTACGACTACGGCTCTAATCAAAATAACTGACGACATCAGATTAGGAATGGATAATCAACAGGTTACTGTGTTGACATTATTAGATTTTAGTAATGCATTCAATACTGTAGACTTTGATATTCTTCTTGCCGTTTTGTGTTCTCTTAACATATCTCCTAAAGTAATTGACTGGTTTCATTCTTACTTGTATGGGCGCCGGCAACGAATAAGAGTCCAAGATTCTTTTTCAGATTGGGCTCCTATAACAGCTGGCGTTCCTCAAGGTGGCGTGTTGTCTCCACTCTTGTTTTCTGTCTTTATTAGTTCCATCACTTCTCATATAACTTCTCTCTACCACCTGTATGCAGACGATCTTCAAATCTATCTACAAACTAAAATTGCGAACCTTCCCAACACGATACAATTACTTAATAATGAGTTATTAAATATTGCTAAATGGTCGGATTCCTTTGGATTGCGAATCAACCCAAATAAAACTCAGGTGTTGATTATTGGTAGTCCTAAGTTAATTTCACGGGTTTCTTTTTCGGATCTTCCGGCTGTACACTTCAACGGTGTTAACATACCGTTCAGTGTTAAGGCTAGGAATTTAGGGATTACTTTTGATCAACATCTCTCATGGGAACCACAGATTAGCGAGGTAAGTAAAAAAATTTTTGCAGCAGTTGGCTCCCTCCGAAGATTACGCAACTTTCTTCCCATTCCTACCAAAATTATGTTAGCACAATCTCTTCTTCTACCAATTCTCGATTATGCTGATGCATGTTATCTTGATCTAAAAGAGGAGCAACTTAATAAACTTGAGCGTCTCCAAAATCTTTGCATCCGTTTCATATTTGGTCTTCGTAAATATGATCACGTCTCCGAATTTCGTAATAAACTCAAGTGGCTCCCAATTCGACTTCGCAGGGATACTCACATTCTTCAACTTCTATACTGTATTCTGTTCAATCCATCATCCCCTTCATATTTAAAAGAACGGTTTCAATTCCTGAGTTCTTCTCATGATCGGAACCTTCGATCTGAAGATAATTTATTGTTAAAAGTGCCGCCCCATACTACATCTTTCTACACTAACTCTTTCACGGTAAAATCCATCCGTCTGTGGAACTCCCTTCCGCTAGATGCAAGACGTGC
>DVXP01002633.1:0-12424 GCA_018235645.1 Junonia grisea | reverse complement strand
GTACATTTATCTTAAACAATGCAATGTATGTTTAACATAAAACCGTTTAACTTAAAAAGTTTTTTACCTATTTTTTTTTATATTTTATTTGACAGATTTTTCATATTTTATGTGTGAAAACCAATTATCAGATTCGCAGAATCGTTTCAACGCCTACAGCTTCTTATTGATTCTTTTAATATATGTATTTTTATAACATTGATTTGCATGTATGTATGAATATTTTTAATTAAAACAATAGGCGAACGTTCAAGCTACGTAGAACTGTTGCTATTGTTTTTGTAACACTTAAAGGTAATAATTAATTAAACCTCAAATTGTTTACTCGGTGTAATCATTGCAACTCTTTGATATTTGTTGCGTCAGAAATGCCTCAAAAAGTTATAACTAGTAAGTAAATAAATTGACAATTCAATAAAGTTCAAAAATAAAATCAACAAACTTTTATTTTATGTTTTGGCATCAAAATATAACGCACTATTTTACGAAGTCGGTTAACAAAGTCACCCTAATTCGCTAAATACTAAACTTGAACGTTTTACGAGCTTCATAACATCATATTAAAATTATCAAAGAAGTATATTTTTCGTATAAGTGTAATCTTCACGTGATGGAATTTTGTTCCATCTCGTAGCAGTTATCTATATATTTGGAGAAATAATCCAGTCCAAAAAAGCTTTTAGTATCATAGTACATTTCCTCTATACGATTTTATGTAGATACGTTGTGCAAATAGATCATACACATGATTAACCATATTATATCATTATGGGAAATCGCCACGTACGTGTACAGAAAAGGATAATATTGCTAAAATGGCAATAGGCAGGACATATTTGTAGAATGAGTAATAAAAGATGGACAAAGCGCTTGACGGAATGGATACCAAGGGATGGAAAAATAACGAAGGGAAGACCAAAAAAGAGATGGAAAGACGTTACCAATATTAATTGTGGACCAGAATGAATGCAATTGGCTCGTAAAAGAGAGATATGGAAGAGTTTAGGGGGGCCTACGCCGCAGAGGCGACTTATAAAAATAAATATATTTAGAGTAAATTATAAATATATATATTTTTTCGCTTGTAATTTAAACAAAATAACTGCTTTAGTTAAATGTACATGTATGCTTTTAGTAGTAGAAATAAAGGCTATTTTTATTTTATTTTATCCTTACGGGAGGAATAAGAAGTATTCCTTTAATTGATCTAGTTTCTAAAGACTACAATATGTACAGTGACGTAGCTGCCATGGGTGAGATCCTGGGCGGACTCTCTATTTTTGCAGCCCTTTGAAGCCATACACAGGCGACATCTTTGTTAACAATTCAGTTGCAAGTTGCACTCCCTAATTGGTGACACTAACGGTGAACACCCAGCTACGTTTTGCCTCTGTCACTGTTTACAAAACGGGCTATAGTGGAGTTTAAACACATTTAAAACTAATGCAATAAATAGCGTTTTAATCTATACTAATATTATAAAGCGGAAGAGTTTGTTTGTTTGTTTGATTGTTTGATTGTTTGTTTGAACATGCTAATCTCAGGAAGTATTGGTTCGAATTGAAAAATTCTTTTTGTGTTGGATAGGCTATTTATCAAGGAAGGCTTTAGGCTATATAACATCACGCTGCGACCAATAGGAGCGAAGAAACAGTGGAAAATGTGGAAAAAACGGGGGAAATTATTCTTATTTTTTAGATTTATATTATAAACCTGAACAAACGCGAGCGAAGCCGCGGGTAACAGCTAGTATCTTACATAAATTATGTATCTATTTTAATGGTAAGAAGTAAAATATACTTTCAACTAGTAATCGTTAGTAAATTAAATAATTAAGACTAATGTAACCTAGCCCAACAGTAGAATGGAACATTTATATTTTATCAGCATTGACAACAAACGACCGTGAAACAAATTTTCAAAAAGAAATTCAAGAAAGTTATTCCGATTTTTTAGTAGTAATTCTAGAGTATTTAAAAATGTTAGAAATAGGAAAATTGTATAATATTTCTGATAATTTACAATATTTTTCGCCTCCAAAAACCCCTTTCATAATTATAATAAATTTCAGCGAAATCGTAAGAGCTAATTCAAATCTAAATAAATAAACATCAATGTCACTTTTCGTTGTAAAAACGAACAAAACCAAATGTTTTGGTTTTGTTCGGACTATTAATTGGTAGATGGTTTATATGAAGTTTGTACAAAATTGATCGAGCGGTTCTTCATTTCTCAATTTTTTTAGATTAAATGAATTCAATAAATTGCTATTTTTTTTTTAAATATTTCACTTTTTATGCAGCAAAGTACCTGGTCGGTAGTACATTATAAATAGATATGTATTATAGCTTACAATTAGATTAGATATATACCTACATAATTCCACAAATCTTATGATTTAGTCAGTCAGCTTTGAGCCGTCACAGATTGAGGCTTTATTTAAGCTGACCATCAATGACGGCTTTCTGTAACACTAAACCTACCAGTAGTTTAAAAAAAACTTGAACATTTAAAAACGCTGTAATACAGTTATTAAACTGGTTGACAATTCTTAGAATAAGTATTTTCCTTTACTTTTAGCTGTTTACACTATTTTCCATGTAAATTTTGTTATATGCTCTATTATTTTATTAAGGAAATGTAAATAATAGTAGAATAAGTTTTCGGTAGGTAGCTGACCACTAGTGACGGCTTTATTTAAGCCGACCATCTCGACGCTGTGGTCAAACAGCGGGATCCGAGCTCTGGTGGCTGCTGCAAGTCTTAGCCCAAGAAATAGGGTATATCTGTAAATTGCTCCTAGCAAGCAGTCATGTCGGCCATGTTACCTAGAGAAGTGGCAAGGGATGGCTGCAGTCTTTTTCTATGAAGCCCTCAAGGTTCTGAAAGACGATCCACAAATAAAGTATGACAACCTCGGGGAGGGCTGCTATCGCCCGGCAAAGACGACCTAGGGGTATTTCCCGAAATAACAATAGTGGAGTCCTCTTCGGCCGTGGGTTGGTGAGATCGGGGTCTCGCGCATTCGTTTAATACGGCTCTCAGAAGGACGACAGCATGAACATTAGATTACAACCTCACGGTCTCTTTGTCTCTGTGCTATAAAGCAGAAGGTTAGGTTACTGAAAAATAACACATAAAAAATGGAGATTGTAATCTCATCCAATGGGAGTTAGGTATCAAAGTCGAGAAATTCAAAGAAAATTTTTGATTCTCTCCTCGTAAAAAGGGGCTCTTATAGATAAAAACCATAATTATTTAAACTAGTAATTGCTTTGATTTCATTTCAGCGTTTTTCTAGTAAATTCGTTTAACTTCGAGTAAAATTAGAATCATAAAAATATTCTTTACAAAAGTAGATTACTCTTTGTAAACTAAACTATGGGGTATAGAAATCTTTGCTGTGTTTAAAGGCCGCTGTCTGGGCGTCTGTTTGTTTTCCGCGGTTATTCCTGGCGCGCGCCGTTATTGTTTCATGAGTTATAGTGTGGAAGGTTACAATAAAACTATCCTGCCTTCTTTGCTAAATAAACTTTTAATTTTATACGGCATTTTTTTATTATTACGATCATATCGATAAAGATGTTTAGCAAAGTTATTAAAAATGCAAATGAAATATTTTTAAATGAATAAACTCTAAGTAAGTTAAGACTACGTTTTTCTCAACAGACACTAAAGTATATTATTAAAAAATTTAGGAAATATTAAAACATTAATACAAACTGGACTCATATAAAAAACTATATCTAAAACTTCCAATGAAGCTCTCAAAGGTCCTTTTAAAAATTTTGGAGAACAATTGCAAAAAAATTAATTATACATATGTATATTATGTATTACTTAAGAAACTATCAGAGACAAGGCTGGAATCATCCAAATAAACACAACATTACAAAATTTAACTCTAGATACACAAACAGAGCTTAAAAGGCTAAGGCTAAGAGCCTGTCTAAGGTAACCGATGTGTGCTTTATACTTTTGTGCAATATTAGAAATGACTTTCAACTATTACAGGTCGAATTAAATAATACTTTTCACAACAGAAATGGTTCAAAAGTTAAAATATTAAAAGGTAAATATTTTTAAATCTACGTTTTAGTAAAGCAGCAACGATTTGTTAGCAAAGTATTAAATCTCACCATGAGTTTCGAATTTTCCAGAGGAAAACCTGTATAAACAATCAAATGGCCGGCCATTAAAGGCAATATTGGTTTACGGGCGCTGAATCGAACGATATCAAAACTATCGTTTAGCAACTAACATTGAGACTGCTTCACACCGACAAACCAATTTCATGATTATTTCTTTTCAAAATGAGTTTTTTGATTACCAATAGTAATAACAGAGAGAAGAGAAATTATGCTATGTTGAATTTTTTGATTGAGAAATTATGCTATGTTGAACGCTATGTTTATTAAGTGCGATTGTGTGTACAAATAGATTTCCGATTGACTGAAGAAATTGTCAAGACTTACATCGACTCGCAAAACATTAAAAAATTAATAAATAAATAAATTAATTAAAAAATCAAATAATATGTAGTTTTACACAGGCGTAAACAATAAAAATTACAATTTGCGTGTAATCTCGTATTTATTCAATATATCGTATTTTATTCAATATAAAATCTAATGCAATTACGTTTAAGGCACATCTTAACCCATTGATTATTTGCAATTATTGTCTGTATTTTCATTTCTAAGGCCAGAAATTCTTAAGTGGTTCATAGCCTCTTGTGATAATTTTATGCAATTCCAGTGTCTAGCCTACGACTTATTGTAATGTATGTCAAAATGTAATGTATAAGCCTTTATCGTTTAACCTTCAAACTAATAGATCCAGCCGTTTATAAACTTACAAGTTACAAATATTTATTAATTTATTAAAACTGTAAATATCCACAACGGTAAAATTTTGTATACCACCATATATCAATACCTATTAATGTTTCAAACATACGGATAGTAAGAACCTCACATTTATTTCTAAAAGAAGCGAGATGCCGCAATTAAAGAACCAATATAATTTTCAATGACTAACGATTTTGTTTGTTTGAGGAAAGAAAATGGGTTAGACAAATAAAACTCAGACATTCAAACATTTCCTAGTGCACATTAAAATGATACACTTGATGAAAAGTTCAAAACATACATCGGTATAGTATATCGATATTAATTAATATTTTAATTAAGGCGACTTGTGACTAATGAGAAATTTATAAGCATCACATACAGAGGATTCCAATTAGTATCGCGATCGCACGTGTTTACAAATAGCTATAAACATTTATTTTACTGCATCAAAGTGAATCGAAACACATATAATTTATTTAATTATATATATAAATAATCGATCAATGAAAACCGATTTATATTTTACGATTTATGTGACCTGCAAAACTTTCATATCTGTGTAACCGAACTCTGGGACTTTTTTTGTTGAATAACTGAAAACCCAATAGTACCTACGTGTTTCTACGGATATAAACTTAAGCTAGATCGATTTTTTCACCCAAAAACAAAACCCACCACAAAACTACATAAAAAATGAAAAAAAAAAGTTAGAACCGAGATCCGCTTTCTAGATCGCCAGTGTTAAACAAAAAAAATATACAAGAAATTGCTTTGTTATTAGACATAATAACAAAGCAAACAAAGCATTTTAATGCAATTATGTAGATATGTATTACATATACTCGTACATACATATAACCTCTGCGATACGGTATACCATCATTAAACTTAATTCATAAATACTTCGAAAAAATGTTATACGTACATTTGTTTTATCAATAAGTAAACGATACATCAAAACTATTTCCTGCGTTAACAATGGAATATCATACGGAAACCATTAAATGTTTTTCAACTCGGTATTTTTTTAACCCATCTATCATAAATGAGTAGTCCATATATCCGTTAATAGCAACATTTTCATAAATTAATTCATAATAAAGTTTAAATGGTGTTTATGAAATTTTAGAAATGGAAATTAAAATTAATAAGCTTATGTAAAAGCGTCTCATGATGACCTGGTCTATTTTTTTCATTACCTGTATCACAAAGAGGTAAGAAGCACCTTTTTCCCCTACCCTTTCTTCGTTGTGACGTATTTTTTATGAAGACATTATAACGGATCTAGCAAGCGAGCTTTGTTGAAATATGGGTGGCAAACGTTAAATTAAAAAGAATTTGTACGGAGTCAGAATGAAATTGTATTATTAAACAAAAAAAATAAAAAATATAAAGCGCTGCTTGTCATTTTCCGCTTTAATACATGGACTCGGAAGTATAATGTCAATATTATTCTCGCTACATTTTTGATTTTAAGGACACGAGTGAAATGCAGATGACGCACTACTTGTTATTAATTTCCTTTTATTACTTTAATAAAGACCGAGTTAAACGAATTTGTAATTAAAAGCAATACAGCTAAACAGGACAAAGGATTTAAATAATCGTCACCATTAAGGCGGTGGGTATATCGCCGATATTAATATTTTTAACGAGACCCCGGGGTTTTATTCAGGGAAATTGCAGTTAGAAGGATCTTATTAATGAACGTCGCAGACTCCTTTGTCCGGCGCGAGAGCATTTCCTGCACAATCGCTCTGACACCGAGTAATTAGGGAGAAAAATTCGTTACTCTGACATCTAGTACCGTATTTAACTATTACAATGGAAAAATTAAATCGCCTCAAGTGTTGCGAGTTTTCGGACCTCTGACAAACCTGTTTGTGTTTTTAGTAAAGATCAAATGATAACTAGCTTCAATCGAGTATCCAAGTTTATAATAAAAAGTGACAGTATCTTTTTTAGTAAAATACCGGAATTCGGCAGGTTTGAAAGGAAACCAAAAACCTATTAGGTTGACTTCTACATTATTATTCAGAATATCTAAAGATTTCCGATTCTCACGACCGCAATACGCTTGTTGACTACTCTGTTTTATCACAATATTCCTTGAAATTTAAACTCAAACAATTGAACATTCAGAGGTTTTGTTCAGCTATTTCCATTACTCCTAAAGAATATTTAAAAAGCTAATAATTTCGAATGATTCACGATTATTTTCGAGCATGAATAGACAAACAAATCAAAGCTACGTCTGACAAAAAATGCAGGTGCGTATAAGAGAGGCAATAAGTATAATATTGTTTTATTTCAACAAATAGTATGCCTGTTTTTTTTACTCGCCACACGTTAGTCTATGGGCGTTCCGGTTCGTAAGCCAGCACGATGACCTTTTATTATTAATTTCTGGTCTAAGGTATAAAAGTTAGCGTAACAACAATTAAAGAATAACATTTTCACATATTGTATTGAAAACTATATACGATCATTTTAATGTACTATAATAGCTATTTGCAACAGTTCGTTTTTAACTTATAATAGGAATATTTCTACATATTATAATGAAATAATAATTTTCCTATCTCCTTGTAGTTTTGTATATATTATTTTAAATACTGTCAATGCTTGAAAATAATGGATTATATTTTTGTTTAATGTATCGATTCCCTAAATGAATAGTTTTTGGTGTAGGTCGTTTTATCATACGAAAAGGAAAAAATAAATAACGGTGCTAAAATTTATGATATTTTCAATTTCAATTGTATTTTCTAATATACTTTATTATACTATTTCTGTATGAGGAATTTTAATAATATTTGGAGTAATGGAAACCTATTTAGTTCATAATACGTTTAATATTCAAATTCTAAAACACAAAATAAGTCTATATTTACGTTTTTTAAGTCTTTGTCTATGAAATTTTAATAAAAGTTTTATATCTGTATTATCTATATTATATATTATAAAATGTTGATTTTTTTTCTTTATAACAATTATCACACACTATATATTATGTCAATATTTATTATTACATAAGTACAAACAATATGACTTTCAATACAACGGCTTTTTTTAAATATCAACAAAAAAAAATTCTTTCATATGTATTCCTAATTTATTATGATGCTATTAGAGATCAAATGATAATAATAAACAAAATGTCTGCTCATAACTTGTATTTAGAAGTAGAATATTAATTGTAATCCAAAACCGCCGTCGCTTATATTTAAAATTAAAAAATAAGACTAGCGAGTGACGCAACGGGGCCTCTCGGAGTTTGCGATGATATGATGATAGAAGCCGCACTCAATGACATAAATCTAACAATTTTAACCATGTTCGAGTATACTCAGAACATTCTTTCCATATGTTTTATGAATATCTTTGCCATTGTATGATACTAAAACACAAATACTATTTATCAACAACCATGTAATTTTCGGAAGTTTTGTCTCTTTATCAAGTTAAGTCGAAGGACCATCGCATTCCTACTTTATTGTAATAGGCCTTGGCGGCGTAAAAACGCGATCAGTAAATCATTGAACGGAATTTCATGCCGCTGAGTCAGTTTTTGTAATGTAATTGATTGCTGGATCAAAATTAATACACTCGTTAGATGGTTGAATGCAATTAAGCGCATACTTGTGTTGTGAATACCGTTTCGCGCGGTCGCGTCGAGTCGCGGCTTTCGAGCGAAATTGCGGTGAAACTGATAATATAACGACGAGCGCCAGCCACGCTGCATGCGATGATTTCTATTACAGAAAAAAATCGAAATAATCGGTAGACACGTAAATTTCAAGCTTCAATAAAAATTGATGAATTGAAAAGTAAACAATTACTTCGGCGCATAACTAGTCAATTAACGCTTGTGAAACTTTTGAAAAGCATATCTAATTAATATATCCATATTTCTGCTTTACATTTTTTGGAAAAGATAATTTATAAATATAATTATTTAATATTTAGCATTATGAAAATTAAAACAAAATTAAATGTATTTTCTAACGTTAAACAAAAAGGAGAACTTTGTTTATTTTGTGTATACATATGACAGTGTCATATTTGCCGTTACAAAGCGGTCATAATTTGTGACGCGAAAAGTTTTGCATCGTAATGTGTCTACACTGTTTAGTGACCGTTATATTGTCGCGTCTTTGAATATTTTGAATGGACGTGACAAAAATTCTAATAATTATGCTAATTAATATTATTCTGCAGAAACATCCGATTTCCTTTCAAGGTAAAAACCGTCTCGCGTATTACGAGTGAGTTTATTTATGCATGTGAATTTTAATTTTGCCATAAATTATCAGTATAAATGTATTTCACTCGCAAACTAGCTTAATATATTTCAATTTAATACCACTTTGAGATGGAATATTATAATTATCCAATATTTATTTGGTATCATTTTGTGGCCGTTCATATTCCATACGATTAATAAAATCCGAAATGCTGTCTAGAGGCTACAATTTGCGGGTTATTAAAGTATCTGGGATCGTGTTTAAAAGTGGTAAATAAGATTTGTAGGTAATAAGTAGGTATTAAAATAACGTAAACACACTACCTTTGATGGAAGGTCTTAATGAGAAAAGTTTGATGCGACTCCCATTTTGAGTCAAAGTTCTGTCATCACCGTTTACTTTCATGGCTGGGGTGCGACCAGTCGTTGGCACATCGGAAATAAGATAAGAATCTCGTTTGAATTATAAACAAAAGTTGATTTACTTATCGACTTCGACCGCTTTGTTCGATCTTCGCTTCCCTAACTTCTCCGATTGCATTTAGAATTGTGTTAAAAAGTTTTCATTGACAATATTCGCGAGGAAGCGAGAGTTAAATCTGAGTAAAGCGATGTATTACGAACGCTGCATATAATTTTTAACAAACATTAACATTAAAAACATTATTGCAACTTTATTTGCGTTATGTTACTATAATATGAAAATTGCTTTGTATATTTTTTATTTTATTTAGTAATTACAAATTTTGACAAACAAAAATATAATGCATTGATCATAAGATATATAATGTTTATATTTCGTTAAAGTTTCGTAGTGAACACTAATATATTAATTTTGATGCTCTTGCGGGATAGTGAAAAGCTAAAGACATAAAATTGTTAATACTCTTGACTTACGGGAACAAAGTTGAAACTTCTCAATCATTTTATTTAAAATATCATTAAAAACTACAAATATTATACATTTCTCTAAATTTGTGCAAATTAGGTCAATGCGAATGTATTTATTTAGGTAGTGCGACTCTATAAAATCAGTAACAATAGAGCAAGCAGCCTTCTCCATATGAAAACATTGATAGTATCGCAACCCATTAGTTGTGGAGGCGTGAGAGTTGTTATCAGATCTGCACGTTCATAACTTTGCAAGCGTCGTGCTCTCTACACGCGGAAACTTATCGGACGAGTGCGTGTCGGAAAGGCGGGAAACATGAGTGACTTACCATGTTAGAGAGCAGCAGACGTTGATGTTTAGCGACTTGGGAATCGAGAGTTTGGAGCGGAAAGGCTAAAGGTAACGGGAGAGGTAGGGGCAGTGGAAGCGGGTGCGGGTGCTGCAGAAACAGCGGCGGGCAGCAGGCGCACGGCGTCGCGTAGGACACGCACCCAAGCTGCGGCGGGAACAGCGTGCCGACGGCCTCCTCGAGGCCTCTCCAACGTCTCTTACGACCGCATCCACGGCCGACTCCCGAGCTTTCGACGGCTACACACGCCGCCGACTCCTCGTTACCGTATCTGACCGGTTCCCCGAATGCCCGAAAAGGACGATGTTACGAGCCGAAGAGCGCGCGAACTCGTACAAAGTTTCGCGGTAAGTCGAGCCGGATACGGAAAGGGCCGGATCGTAGGCGGGAGCGGGAAACTGAGCGATCGGGAGAAGCGAGAAACGACGCGCAGGGCTCGCGAGAGTGTGGAGAAAGTGGCGGCGTGCACGGAGCACAAGTCGCCAGGCCGGCGTGTGGCGGTGGACTGAGCGGCGAGGCAGGTGCGCGAGGCGCGCGGAGGGCGTAGGGGCGGGCCTACCTGACTCACCTGGGCGCTTGCGCCGCGCTCGCTCAGCCTCCGACCGCTCTGCATCTCGCGCCTCGCGCCTCGGGCTTCGCTACTCTGCAACGCCGACGGTGCATGACCGCGGCCGCACTACCGTACCTCCCGAACCGCCGGTCACAACACTAACTTTTCATTACTATAACTTCGATATTTAATTAAATGAACGCCACCGACTTTGCTTTGTTTTAATAGGTAGGTTAATACATTTCTACGACACTTTTCTCACCTATATCACAGAATAGATATAGTATACAGAAACAAAGCTTCAAACAACGATGCGAAACGATTGCACTACTACAAGCACGCGGGGCATGTGTGAGTGTCCTCTGGCTGCCTGTCAAATACGCAACGATACTTAGGAAAAAACCAGTTGACGATCGCGCGCTAGTGAACAAGCTAAGGGTTGGTAGTTTAGTCAAAATTTGTGTTTTCCAAAATCTTTAAATATTTTCCGAAAATTACGACATAAATGTCATTCAATTTGCAATTTTATGATAAAAGTTTAAGTAAAAGTTCAAAAAGGCACTGAAAAAATTGCAAAAGTTATGAACAATTACGTTAAAAAAACTACTCTTTTGTAACTTTTGTTTACAAATTTTCATTTGTTGATTTTCAAATGTTAACAATCAACACAACAATAATATTCAATAACGTGAAAATCAAAATTAAAAAATTTTACTTATAACAATTTATTTGTAAGTCTATGAAGAATAGCTTCCTGTAAATCCTTCGAAGCTTTCTATGTACATAAAATTACAAATCAAATGACACCTACTTCATAATTTTCGTTGACTATTCAAAGATTTTAGAAAAAGTAATACGTGTTAACAAGAATTGTTTGTTTTGTGAGTTACACTTATAGTTAATAATGGTTTTTTATTGAAACAATAAAGATATATCATACTTTAACTATCCCAAGGAGTACAATAGGTGAGTATTTTTTTTATTATTACATTATCTTTTTCAATAAAAAGCAAAGCGATTTTTAGGGGTTGTTTTTGAAGTCGGTTATAACAATCTACTGAAACAATGGGACTAGGTCGAATTTTCAAGTTTCAACAAAACAACGATCCTAAACATAAAGCAAAGATAGCTAACAATTATTTTGAAGATGTCGATAATGGATTTATTAAAACGACTTTTAATATCATCGAACCTTATCGTATGAATCATTCGCGGGATGAATTAAACCTCCATATTCAATCCAATCATATCCAATTGAAGGCTCCATAAGACGGAACAAGATTTTGTTTAAAAATAAGATTCTTGAAATATGGTTGACTATACCGAAAACATTACGAAATCTTAAAGAATAAATGCCTAAACCACTTGTAGCAATTCTACAGACTAGGGGCGGTCATACAAAATATAAAAAAGTTAAGGCATTAGAAAGTTATTGACAAAGACACCACTCTAAAAAACAATATTTCAATATTTTCAACTAACTTTTGGCGCTCTACCTGTTCTTTTTAAAATTTCATGTTTGTCAAAAATCATA
>DVXP01002632.1:0-12429 GCA_018235645.1 Junonia grisea | reverse complement strand
TACAAAAATAATTGTCATGCTATGGCTGTAAGAATATTTAATAAACTACCTAATGATATTGTAAAGATCTCAAATATCAATACATTTAAATTTAGTTTAAAAAAATGGTTAACAAACGAATGTTTTTACTCTATTGATGAATATCTTAACAAAAAAGATATATGTATTTAAATATGACTATAGCGCTATAAATAAACTATATTATAATGTTAGCGAACTGACAAAAATTAACTAGTTTTATAATTATGTTTGACATTTCATTTTAATTGTGTATACCTGTTCTTAATTCTTTTATTATTGTTGAATGATGTTTATGATATTATTGTTGAATGATGTTTTAATTAATTGTAATTTGGTTTAATTAATTGTTTTAATTCAATATCATTAATGCATGTTTTATATTTGCACACCGATAAATCGGTAGAATATGAGATTCATTATAAATGACCAACTATATTATGTACCATATTCTGGCAAATAAATGAATTATTATTATTATTAATTATTATAGTTAGTAAAAAATACGAAACGCAAGTTTATTAAATACTTCGGCAGTATTAACTAGTCAGTAAAAAATATATAAATGGGTAGTAAAAAATATTGGAATGGGTAACAAAATAAATATTGTGGCGGTAAAAATAATTATTGGGCAGTTTTAAGTGGGCAGCTATATAAATCGGAATTTATTCCGTGATTTCGTATGTTTACTTCAGAGCAATAATAAATCAAAACGACCTATTTTTCGTATAAAGTAAACAAGTACAATTTATTCTGGATGTTTTCATTCAGTCTAGAAGTGGATGAAAATTTTATGTAAGCAAGAATATTTTCTTACTGTTTTTCTCAACACGATTCATTTTAAGTGTAGGTAAACCAAAATCGGATAAGTGATTATTCTTCTTTACCAAAGATCTTCAAAATAAACCGAGTAGTAAATTATACAAGCTAGACATAGAAATTGACGATTCAAAGGTAGTTTGATTTAAAAAAAAAACCGGGCACGTACAAGTTGAACTCGCGCACCGAGGATTCCGTACAAACTTTTATTTGCATACATTGACATACTCGATTTACTCGTGGATCGCGTATAGAAGAACAGTTTCAAATTATTTTTTAGTGATGCAACAACAAATTAGTGGTGCAAACTTAAATATTTTATTTTTCTCAGCTTCAAAGGTTTGTAACTCTACAAACGTTCGAGAAATAAAATCTCTCGACAGACAAATACGGTACTTAAAGACTATGTGTATATTTTTAATTTTTTAATTTAAAATGTATAGTTTTCAGATTTTCCTATATTTGTAGTTAGTATAAGACAGTATTACTTGAGTTTTTTAATAGTTCTAGGTCACCGAAAAGTAATCTATGAATTTTGATTCCCTTGAGAGTATCGAAATAAACACTTTTTACGGCATATCTTTTTTGACGTTCCATTGGAATTTTGATCTTTTAATAGCTTCAATGGACTGCAGACCTGAGTACATGGTTTTAATTTCAATTTGATACCTCCATGCGTTTCGGAGATAAACAGCCTTGCCAGATGGACGAATGCACGAACAAGTGCTCCCTTAAGGGTTTCTTAAGTTAAGCTTATTCAGAATAAGCAGAACCCGGATTCCGGTTAGAGGGCGGTGGGGGTAAGAAGCAGTGGTAGATACAATGATAAAGTTTATCTGGAAAATTTTATAAAAGTACACACCAAACCACTACCACTGAAATGTAATTCTGTTTTATTATTTTTTTCTTACGAGTTTGTCTGTTTGTTTATTTTTTCTACTTGTAAGCCCTATCTACTGAACCGATTGTCACAAAATTTTGCAGGAGGATTGAACATTTCTACATTTCTAGCAAAAGTGTTCACTATTGCATTTATGATTTATATCAGTGTGAATGAGATCATCATAAACTTAAAATAGACGTATAAATAAAACATAAAATCAAATTAGTTCTTAGATAATGTTCAAAATATAACCTGCAATCTATTTTAAACTTTTCACAGATGAAATAAAATTCAATTTCTAATAAACCCAAAAAAATTACCTATAGTTCTGTCGAGTAGCGATATTATTTACAATAGCTTATAAGCTATACTGGTATAGCATAAATTGGATTTTATATTTAAAGGGAATAAAGTGCAAATTTAAAATGAAGTACATTTACCTTTAGATCATTTTAAATGTTGGGAATGTAAGTTGCGCGTAGAATATTGCGGAGGCCGCTGAGGGTCGATGCCTTCTGAGAGACACGTGAGCGGACCGTTAGCCTGCACACGCCGAGCCTTCAACACATGGAAAGGAAAATCTGTAAATAGTAACGTTGCCAAAATAATCAATTAATAATAAGGAAAGTTAAGAGATATTGATATATGCCTAAAGCAATATTTGAAGAAAATCAAAACATTTCGAAATTTTTCTTACTATTATGTGTGATCGACGACGATAGGAAGAAACAACAAAAACTCTTGGATACCTTGGATAAGTATATTAGAAGGTACAGTCATCACAAACTATATTACATAATTGCTTTTTTTATATTTAATAAAAATATATATAAAAATCAGATATTTCGACTATCACAATAGTAGGTATACAAAATATATATTTTATATTTTCTACTATGTAAACATTTTTACTCACTATTTTGTTGCTAACTGTACAAATATTAGCTTTCAATGTAATGGTCATATATGTCAATTTCCGCTCGTCAAAGAAATATGTGCATTATATTAATAAATATAAAGCTTAAATTAATTTATTATTAAATATTTATGCATGTGTTGTACTTGTATATTACATTGTTTATATCCTTACATGACCGCGATTTAAATAACACAAATAAAAGGAAAAAGACTTACAATTTATTAGTCTTATTGTTAGTTAACATATGATTATATTTCAGTGATACTTAGATAAAGAAAATTAAGTAGCTACATGGACAACTATATATATTATTTTTTTCAAGTGAAAGGTGTCCATTATTTGATATTTTTAACAGAATTATACAACGAGGAGGTTCTCAATTCGGTCTATAAAGGTTTTTATGTGTGTAAACCGATTACTCGGAAAACGGCGCGACCGATTTTGAAAATTATTATTGGTTTGAAAGAGTTTGTTGTTGTTGTTCCGTTGTTAGGAAATCAGTATCTGATGATAAAATCCTGGAGACATCAATGGAACTTCTCTAAAATTATAGGCACACTTATTGCGATTACGGTTCTCTTAAAGTAGCTCAATATTTTTTCTGACGAATAGTATAGCATTTGATGAAGTGAAACTGATGATCAAGACCACAAACGGTCTCCAGAACATTTTTAGTTTTAATTTTTTACTTTTATATGATTTAATTCGTTTAGTAACCTTAACATGTAAAATAATAAATTTCCAAGAAACATTAAACAGGACTTCAAAAATAATAGTTTACTTTTGATGTTCTGTTTAATGTTTCTTTAATAAACGCGAAAAATAACATTTTTGTTTTTACAACATTTTAAAGTCAGTGCCTTTTCATGAAACTTACTTGGCACCCACTTAAAATATTTGGCCTGCTCGGCACCGAATACAAAATGTAGAAACAAAAATATTTTTACTTTTTAATATACTTTTGACGTCGTTTTATTATTTGTAAAAAGTTTTGAACGAATTGCGAAATATTAACGGTTTTTATTATATAAATGTTTCATTTCATTTAATAAAAGTTATTTTTGTAATAGATGATAACACATGAATATATCTGCTAGCTGAACACCCATATTATTCAAGGCTTAGGCCACATTCTGCTAACCCCGACCAATTTATTTACGTTCTGAATAACTTTAAAGGTCAATATCTCACGCCTTATGTCCGGTGTCAGAAATAGGTCGATCTTCATATAACACATTTTGCATACAACGTCGAATACGCACATCATGACAGATATTCGGGTAAAGAATAATGTTTGAACTGAAATCTTATACAATACGGTTCATAAATAATCAAAGTTTTCCGTCATCAAATTCAATATTCTATTTCATTTGCTACGTATTCGATTCCAAATATTTGTATAAAGAATTATTCAGTTCATTGAAATCTTCTTTTTTTCCCCTCAATAGTAATATTTAAATCCCATAAACTGAGAATCCTTGAAAGTATGTTTTGGGATTTTAAAATATTTTCTGTAAATATTTACCAAGAAAAATATACATATCATACAGTGATGTGCTTTAGTTTACTGAGTGCCTCAAGGTACAGGACACGTAAGAAATTCAATACGAGCAGCTACATAACATTGCAAGACATCATCGTTCTTTTATATCCTTTGATTTTTAATTAAGGTCGATTAAAACAAATTTATGATCATGCTCTTTAAGAGAAACACGTTTTCCTTTCGAATTTCCATATTAACTTCAGCGTGACCCATTTGACTTTCAAATGCGGGTACCTTATTAATTAGTTAGGTATATTGTTTATCTCATGCTGATTCATAACGCAACCGAAATAAGTAAGCCGGTCTCTGTGTCCCCATTTTTTGCCACAAACAACCTCAGAGGGCATTACCCTCTCTCTTTCTCTCGAAAACACCTAGCTCGGAGGCGACCGGGCTAGCAATTACTGCCAGCATTGAAATGCTTTTGGGCCATAATATATTCAAGTTTTTGAAATACCTTGCCCACCCCCTTGTGAATCATGTCTTATAATATTTCATATGAAACTAAAATGTTGCTCCCGCTTATTACTCAACATTTAGCAAGATAATCATTATGCTTTTTATTAATACAAATGCGTTTATTTAAACAAAAACATTAATTTACCAGTATTACCTGTATATTGGTAGCTATTTGTAGAACCAATCGAATCATTACAAAATAACAATTAATTTCATCTAAACTGCATTGGCTAAATATCACTATCGCTTAGTAGAAATTGAAACTTCATACGAGAGCGGCTGTTAAATGTAGAGTTAAAATCGCCTACGGAGCTAAGCAAATGACGAAAGCATTATTCTACTTCGGCTCTGAGAACCTTACCCTAGACATTGCTACGCAATAAGGTTGTCGCGGTCATCGGCCGCCCCCTCCCGCTTCCCCCACGACCTCTTTTGCAACAATCCGACTATTTCTCGGCGCCCAAAGCTGCCGCCACTGCCCGTACTGCCGAGTAACTTTGCTAACCGACAGGATTATACACAAGCTTAGAATTATTTACACCTTTATTTAAATTGTTTCTTTTTGTATTCAGTTAATTAAGTTTCTTTTTTTATTTATTCAAATTAAGCAAAATAAGTTTTTTATATTTTATTTTTAATTCATTGTTATTAACAAAATAAAATTGATAAGAGAGTTTTTATAAAATCGAATTATATACTAAGTAAGAATTAACATAATTGAACAAGTTTTTGTAAATTATAAAAGAAACTACACGGATTATTTATCCAACGCGAAACATTCACAAGTTTTATTTGCGCATGCATTCGCAAATATCGTAACTAATATTTTATGACATTGACTTTGTACATTATCATAGAGCAACGATTTATTCAAAAACTTCCGTGACTGTCTCAATATCGAATATTGCACAATATCGTTTTAATTGGTTCTACAATTAGCGCGTTCGTCCGATTTGCTCCAGTTGTTAACGATTAACTTTTTACAATGTTCAGCCCAAGACTGGTTTACAGTTAACTCGGGTTGTTGCCAAGTTATGGCGAGTGGCAAGATGTTTAATTCTGTGAAATTGATTAGGGATGACGGCTACGCGTGCAATGTTCATGAACTATGGAACACTTCCACGAAATTGTCTTAAGACTTAGAAAGCATTTATTTGCTGAATCTATGTTGAGCATAAAAATTATTTTCTTAAAAGGCATAGAATCTTATTGCGTTTTATATCTCTACAATATGCATCTTATGCCATCTATCCACCAAAGAAAGAGCCAGATTATTAAATATCCCATTATTTTACCTAAGACTGAATAAAAGTATTATTAAAACTTAAAATAGCTACTATACGTAATTTATAAACTTTTCATCTATGCAGTGGAAAATGATACAAGTTTGTGATAATGAAATAGGACCTTTATAGTTTGTATGAAACCAAATGTACATAAAAATATAAAACATAATTATCCCACTAACATTGTTTCTATTCATCAATTCATGTATGTGGTGATGTAACCCTTGTTTCGAAGAATATTTTTCCCTTACAATTCCTCATATCGTGACTTTGAGCACGTACACTAGGTACACTAGGTACTTTTCTTAATGTTAGCTATATTATTCCCAGAGTATTTTTTGCTGAATCAAAGATAAATCATATCTATCAGTAAATTACAGAAGAAATTGTTCGTTTTTGTTAACACTTAAAAATTTTAATCCTCTCAACAGGAGCCGGAAAGGTTTCAGAAAGTGCAAAGGGAGAAACCCTTTTCACATAATTTCCACCATTGCACCTTAACATGGTTAGTATACGTTAAACAATCGTTAATTTTTAACGTATACTAATATGTCTTATTTGTTAATAAATAATGCTTCTTTTTAGTAATATTTATTCTTACTAATATAAATGTATGTTTCTTAAATAAAAGTTACATAAACTTACGCCACATCAAATAAAGCTTCAAACCGTTCTTTTTTAAATATTATTTATCTATGTCTTTTTAATATTTCTATTTATTTTATTAGCAAATCAGTTTTAAATATTAAAATTGCAATATATTTCTTGTAATTACAATGCAGGCCACGTTCTCATTCAGTTCAATGTATGCGCGAATAGTATCTGCGCCTACTTCTAATATCTGCATACACATTACTTCCGTCGCTTGGTGTGGGCGCCCGCATCATCGTGCATTTACAGATGATACGATTCTATTTTCGACATTGTAAAAATGTAGCATTAAATTTAATGTCTTAAACATATATAATCGAGTATAATAATTGTTTTTAATTAATTTATTCATTAACAAGAGCATGTTTGTTTTGCTTAACTAACTATTAAAGAGGTTCTCAATACTACCTACTATACATTTACTTTACTTACTATACATTAAGTGATATTGTCGTCAATACTCATATAATTACTTACATAGGTACTTTAGAAGTATGTACTAAATATGCCTTTTAAACAGAGATAGATAACTTAGACTTGCAACTAACACAATACTGTAGAACACATAACGATATTCAATACTTTAACGTAAAATCCACGGAAAATATCATCCAATATACTGCAGCACTCATATGTCTTACATCGTTATGAATAAGCACATGTTTTGACACGTAGCAGTAAAACCAATAATTAAAACATGTCGCGGGATTGCTCCATACCGAGACCGGACGCCGGCCTGACTCCATCCGCTCACAATTGTTGCCAAGACGTGCACTGTGTACTAGCAACCAGCTACCCGATTTAACCAGGACGTCCTGATTTTTAGACTACTTAAATATTAATATGAAAGTTTTATATGTATATAAAAGATCCAGATTTTACAGTTTAAGTATAATAAGTAATCTTAGGTTTTTTCTAGGCTAATGTTTTATAATACAGACATGAATATTTATAATTCAATGTCATGAATATTCTTTATTACTATTTAATTAATTTAATTTGCATGAAAAAGATTCATGCACATTAAATTAAAACACTCGCTATAAGTTTAAAACATATCAATACAATATACAATACTGCACACGTCTTAACAAACTGAAAAAAATATATTTATAAAACTATTCATTTATTTGCTGATCGTCTGAAAATTCGAAGATAATTTAAAACATGTTCATGTATCCTAATGAAACAGTGAAGTCAACCTAACGTCAGCAATTAGCGTGCCGCTATTTTTAGGATGAAACGGTGACTTTCCGATCACAGACTGATCTTTGTGTTTTGCTAACATGTGCTGCTAACATGATTGTTTAGGTAGACAAACAATAGCTTTTGTATGAGACAAATAATTAAATACTTTGATTATATATTTAGCCTAATACGAGTATTAACACGATAAATGATTGTAAGGACTCGTAACAAGGACTTAACGGTGACAGGTTATAAAAGAAATAATAATTTTTGATCAAAAATTGGTTTGCTTAATTGTATATATTTTAAAATACATTAACCAAATAAAATTATAAACAAGTTATATATTTCAAAGAACTCGTTTTGATCTTTTTTGGAATTTTCCATTGATTTTTAATACTTGTGCCTATTGTGCTAAAGTTTTCACTTGATACATTTTAAAGCCATTATTATTATTTCACACCGTATTATTATGGAAGTTATTCACAATGAATTACCACGTCAAATAGACGTCTCTCATTATAACATCCTTTCAAAGGTCGTCGACATAGATACCGTTTTGTCTTTTTTCATATATGGTGCGAATTTTAACACTGCTTCATCATGCAGATGGTTTTATTATATTTTTTGACATTGACAATATAAAGTCATCTCTTTTTGCATCGTCATATCCTGAATGGTCGTTTCATCCACTTCTATGATTATCATTTTGTATAAAAAATCAGCGCAGTAACGGTCGTAGTCCATAGACGAATAAAACTAAATACGTGTAAAACAGCATTACATACTTTTTAAAGTTATCTTATGAAATAGTAATAAGGAACTTCTCCCAATATATTAATTTTAACAGCGAGGAAATTGTTGAACATAATTTCTTACAAAAAATGCTCTTACAATTATGGGTATTATTAAACTTAAAACCGGAGGCCCAATTCCCCACCCCATCCCCATTAATTCCCCATCCATTTCCCGTCCATACCCCCTACAAGATCGGCAACGCATTTTGTAGCTCCTCTGGTGTTGCAAATGTCCATGGGCGCCAGCATTCACTTTCCATCAGGTGATGTGTCAGCTCGTTTGCCACCCTATCACATAAAAAAACGCTTATTTGTGACATCGACTATGTTCCATAACGTCATTATTCTTTCAATACATACATAGGTACATACTATTAGGTGAGTGATTAAAATAAAAGTGTGAGTTATATAATTATGTTCAGTGACATAATGTTTTTAGATGCTTCCAATGGTTAATTTCTTATATGAATAAAATACAAGAGAATGAAATACAATGAGCAATATCAAATTCTTATTTTAGTTTATATAGGTATTTCTTCAGAAGACAACCTAAGTATTTCGTAATGAAAATGAAAACCTTTTGACCTTACTTTTGAAATTTGTGTCACTTCACGTTCTTTAAAATTAAACTAAAATAAAATAAGTACCTACATATTTAAATTAAGTCTTCTGTACTGACATGCCAACGACACCTCAAGAATTTTACACATTGTTACTTACACATTAAATAATACATACGAATATTTCGTTCGTAATCGTAGGTAATTTATTTAGAACCAACTTATTAATTAAAATCCATTTTTCTATGTGCAAAATTAATTCGGATTCTAATCACTTCATTATCTCTTTCTTCTTTGTCTTCTTTATCGCAAAAAGCGCACGTTTTAGATATCAGTTGATCTACTGTTCTAAAATTCTAACAAGCGAGAATATAATAGAATTAAGAACCTCAACCACATAATGAAGCTTATATTTTATTTCGTAAGTATCCTAAGTATTGCCGCGGACGTGCTGCGAAAGCGATCCCGTAGCCTCTCCATTTTCCATGCTGTAGCGGCCATCGCAGGGGGTTTTAGTGAGTGCAATCTAACTTAACCCGACCTCCCCCAGGAGTCGGGTATCTATGAAGATTTACCCAGCGTAAACGAAAAACAAAAAGGTATCCTAAGTATAATCGCATTATTATTTGCAATATGGTACATTTTATTTGGAATAATAGTAGTGTTTCATGCATAAATTCTATGTATTAAAATCATCAATGTCGTGTATTGACAAATTAGTATCTCCCAATAGTTAGAAGTGGAACCGTGTCACGCGGGGACAATGTTAGTCGCGACATTTTGTAAGGAGGACGCGAGCACATGAATATGCATGTTGTTTGTAACAGACAAGCGTCTTGAACTCCCTGCCCATTCGTTACACTTACTGTTTATCATACGAACGTTTGGTACGAAAATTATATCTATTATTGTAGTTTTTCTGCCATTATTGCACAATTGAATAAACCTATTTTAAACACATTTAAATCTTATTGTTGAATATTTTGATAAATTAATAGGGCGCATTGTTTCACGTCATTGTGATGTCTACTGGCCATCAATATCAAGTAACTTAACACCGCCTTATTTCGTGTATTTTCTTATAAGTAGAATCTATGTACCTATATTGACAGACCTGCGTTGATAAAGAGCGTAAAACAAACAATCTTCATATTATAGCCGAGGTAACTCATGAAATTTACAAAAAATGGCATTAAGGTACCTTGAACGTAACATCGCAAAGTGACTTAACTCTTGCCAATTCCATTCATCTATTCATTAGCCAGTGGTCGACTAGTCGTCCAATATTAGTCGACTGCACAATGCACCGATCTTCAATGACCACACTGCCTGAAACCAGCGACTCCTCCTGACTCTTGATATCCTTAGTTCAACTGAGGGTCAGCACTGGGCTTCCTGGTGCAGGATCGCCATCCCAGCACTTTGGATTCCCGAGGATCACCGGTTCACCGAATTATGTGCCCATGCGTTGAGCTATGGCGGTTACTCTGGTTCTTGAGCCTGTTCACTGATAAGAAGATTAAGAGCTTAATCCACCAAAAAGATTCTGTTAAAATTTCTATTAACACAAAGATTTCTTTACAATGTTTTGCTTTAATGTCGAGCACGAGAAGGATACTGTGATACATTAGGAATAATATTGCTTCTTAAGTAAATAATAAACTTTAAAATATTTTGCGAGAATATTATACAATGATAATTAGAAAACAATAAGTCGGATAACGTACTACCTATATTTAAATCCTATCTCATCCTCACGCACAATTCAAGTTCATTAAATGCATAATTAAAATAATAAATGTTAATCTAATATAGCAAATCTTATAAACGATTATAATTTAGCTATTATTGCATTGTATTTATAATTGAAATGCTAAACTAATGTTTAATTACTATCGCTGATGTAATTAGTAATCAAGTTATCAAGTGCAATAATAATTATTAAGTGCGAATGAACTCGAAGAGAATAATGTTGTAATTAGTTATACATGTAATATTTAAAAAATATATATGAAAATTATTGGGAAGACCTTATGCCATAGAAAAGTAGATATGAGATATTAAGTAGTTTACCTAGGTATTGTTTTTAAAATTTCCGCTAATACAAATATAATTATTGCAAGCAAACTAAATGTTCTAATTTAAAATGGTTATTATTGCGTTTTTATTGTATAGTGAACCTTGAAACAAAACGTTATCTTAAGCAGGTGCAGAACTTTGAATGTCAAGGCACGTCTTCAACCCATCAAGTTAGGCTATTAGGCTGATGCACATTGCCAAAATTTATTTTTAATAACAGCACCTGCAAATTGATGTGAAAAGAAAGATAAACAGAATATTATAAGCAAACTTAACAGAAAAACTAATCTTTGTATCATGGCAGTAGGACATTTAGCGTGATATGAATTATGAACCTAGTGACTAATAAGGACAAATTACCTATGGAATGTAGTTATAAAAAAGTTAAAATTAATTTTTGGTTATTTGGCTTCTGTCATTTATTTACTTCCCATCTAAATAAAGCCCTTAGACAGCCATTTTAAAGTTTTAATCGTTCGAAGTAGGTACCTACACAATTAATTGGAACAATTTAATAACGTCTGTTTTTTTTATTAAATTGACGTGATTCATTTATCATCATTTGAGTTTATAATACTATAAAATATTATTATGTGATGCCATAAATATTACATGTAGCAAAAATATCAGTCCAGAACAAAATGTTCAAACGCGGCTAAGCTTACAGCAACAGGCATCATAGATCAAGAAAGAATTTCTCGATAGACAGTTTCGTAATGGCACGAACTGTCTCGGTCAGGGCTAGCGCGGGCGCGATGGGAGTCAGCCGGGGAGGGGAGGGTGGATGTGCGCCGGCGCAGAGCGGAACGTTAGATCGTGCTGCACCGCCGAGCGCGACCGCTAAACCCACGACTTGCATTGCAACATCACTATTGTAACGCGTTTTGTTTTAACTCTTCGCAACTACGCATCGCAGTACCAAAGTACCATCATCCCGTCATAGCAGAAACTTTTAATTTTCTTTTCTTTTTCAAAATATTATTTATTTTGTAACTTTCAATAAAACGAATTCATAACGAATAAAAATAAAATACAATTTAGATATACTTTCCTAAGTTAGTCTATTATTTTTTAAATTAAACTAAAACTACAAAAACTCTAATAACGGCGCTGACGTAAACTATGTCCAACTAAATTCAACAACTACGCAATGTATATACTTAGTCTGGCCATAAATACTGTTACACTTAATTATAAAAAAATATTACATTTGAATTTCGAATCTGT
>DVXP01002631.1:0-12431 GCA_018235645.1 Junonia grisea | reverse complement strand
ATCGCAGAGGCGAGTGGGTGTTCGACGGAGAATGTCACTGTTGGCAGTATCCGTCGGTCACCCATGACGCTCGGCACATGTGAGGTGCCCTCTCCCCGCCGTGCGCAAGCTGGTGACGAAAATAATAAAATAAAATAAAAAAGGATATGCTAAGTTCATATCTCTATGTCATAGGTTATTATATCTATCTTTTATCAATACTTGGAAATTAATTTAAAATCGATATTCGATTGCGAACTAATTCGATCAATTTATATTTATTGGAAAACTGTCTCTATTATAAACACAGTACAGTATCTACTCTAATTCAACCTGTGTTCAGACATTTCAATTCGGTCGAATCTAGATTGATAGATATCTACATATTCAAAGCTTGAATAGAAAATCGATTTTAAATAATTCAGATGAAATGACTTTATTTGATATATTCATGCCTATTTGTCATTAGTGTCAAATTGTCAATTCTGTTGTCGTTGTTGTCAATTACATTTTACACCTACTGGCTAGGTACTTCACTAGTTCACTTTGATCACATTCAAAAATTTGTCAAGCATTAAATTTATTGTGTTATTAAATTAAATTTTATATTAAAGGTATTTCAAATATAATAAATAAGATTGTAATAAAATTCAGTAGACCTTAAATTATATTTACACAGGTATATATGATAAATTTAATAATACATTTTATGTTAACAGTGAAAAATACAAAATATTTACAGTTATGTTGAATACAAAGTAGAGTTTTGTGAATCGTTTCAGTTGTGACCGCTTCGCTGTGTTATTATATTAATCAGTTTTAATTTTTCTCTGCAATAAAAGTGAACCACTTACAAAATGTCAGATAAAAGTGACGAAAAACCGGTCGCAAAATCGGAGAATGGCCTACAAAATAATCATATCTTAACCGTTCTACTTATTACTTTAACCATACCATTATCTATGTCGATGTGGATTATAAATCTACTTTATTCTAAGTTAGTATTAAATCCGGAAAGTCTAGATGGTAAGCATTATTTTATATAATAAATACGTTTTTTAAAACTTCACATGCGGTAAAATATCTGTTTTTAATATTACACATATGAATATACATTAAAGTCTATAATCATGTGAAATTGTGGACCTTTTAACTAGTAACAGAATTAGTGTCCTTAAAATTGGTTCAAGGATTTCAGAATTTTCTTCACACAGCTAATTTGATTTCCGTTTTATTATAATAATAAATAATTTAACATTTTTTTTCAGAGCCAGTAGTAATATCACCCGCAAGATGGTTAGCGTCTTGCTTAATACCAATCCCCATTGCGGTGTCAGGTTATAGAAAAAAAAGTGTGAATATGAGTGGAGCACTATTAGGCTTAGTTGTAGCGTTTGTGTTGACATTATCTAATTACTGCTTTCTGGCAGACCTACTAGTCTTTTTCTTGTCGTCTTCTAAAGCGACACGGTTTAGACCACATTTGAAACAAAAGATTGAAGAAGATTTCAAAGAAGGTAACAACATTGTCTTCTTAATAACAGACTTATTATAAAAAAAATATAAAAAAAAAGATAAAGTGTCTAATTTTAGGTGGTCAAAGAAATTGGATTCAAGTCCTTTGCAATGGTGGCATGGCAACACAATTGGCACTACTGCATTTATTAGACGTTGGTGCGACAGAGCGACCTATTGATTTTGTAAATAATTACAGGGCTTCTTGGCTCAGTATTGGAGTACTTGGTAAGTCTTCAAATGGAAACATAATTTAGAATAACTTCTTACATACACTCAAAACTAAATAATAATAAATTTTGTTTTCTTTAGCTGCTTTTGCGTGTTGTAACGGAGACACCTGGGCGTCAGAATTAGGGACAGTATTGAGTAATTCTGATCCAGTCCTAGTGACTACATGGAAGAAAGTGCCCAAAGGAACTAATGGTGGAATAACTCTCATTGGAACAATCTGTAGTACAGTCGGAGGACTCTTAATTGGACTGTCTCATTATTTAACAATATTGTACTTTGCTGATAAAACTCTATGGATGTATGCACCACCTCAATGGCCTATAATATTTTATGGGGCAATAGCAGGCTTTCTGGGCAGCTTTATTGATTCTGTTCTGGGTGCAACACTACAATATTCTGGTAAATATATTTTTCATGAAGTATTTCGTTTTTAAATAGCGAAAGTAACAGTTTTTAAGAAAATGCTTTCAATCATATACCATAAGATCAGAAAATGTCAATAAGTTTAGAGATTTTTACTAAGTCTGAGGTCATTGCATAAATTATTGCAATTTTATTTTTCTGATTCCAGGTTTAGATAATGATGGGAAAATTGTTTCACACTCAAGCTTAGCAGTGAAACACATCAGTGGAAGGAATATATTGGACAACCACAGTGTAAACCTACTCTCAACTATAATAATTGGACTATTGATGCCCACTATTGTTAAAAATTTATAGTTTTTACTGAAATATTGACATTATTATAATTATATTATTACTTAATTTAAATGTTATTTGTGTTATACAAAATTAAATGTACCTATGTTTTACATAGATATTATAAAGGATCTATTTTTTGTAACTTATTTAAGAGTTTTAAGTACTTATAAATTATAATAAAATGAAAGATACATTTTAGTTTTATTTCATTGATCACCGTACTGTAGTTTTAGTGCAACTGCTAATGATTTCAGTCTTAAAACAGTATAAGATAAGTGAAGGTTAACAAACAAGATAATTAGTATCAGACGGTTAAAAGGGCATTGGTTAATTCTTACTGATAATTATTGAATTATGAAATGAATTTATGTAATTATCAGGATACCTACCTATCTTTTACCTTTTATCAGTAGATACTTAATTATTATCTATTAGATTTAAAACAGCCGCTGAAGTATCTACTTAATTTTATGTATCTACATAGAGTTTTTAATCTCATAATCATAACAAATTAAATGAGAATGTAAGTTGTATTTACTTATCTTAAAACAAAATATCTATTAGATATTAAATTTTAAAATGCGTATGTGGATAATATCTAATAGATTTCTATATATCTACCTACTTTTTGTTGTTTATTCAAACCATGTCTAGATATCTATCTATCCTTATAGATAGATACCTGAAAAAAAAACGCATAAAAAATCTTTTATCATCTGTTAATAATTTGACAGCTTTCTGATGATTTTGACGTGCCATTGACATTGATATTTTGCAAATGCACTGTTGTGGATGGATTATTTGACAATTCGAAAACTATGTTTTCTTTGTTTACGTATAGATTCCGCTAAGAGTCGTATAATTTATGAGTCACTCGTATGATCTCTTTTTGAATAATAAATAACTTAGTTTAAAGACAAGTAGTGTTAGATCAAATTAGTGTTATAATTGTGTTAAAAAAAAGTGGAATGGTGTTTTAATCATGTCATTGCCAGTGGAAGAGAGCTCAATATTAAATTCTGATATCGAAAATGATGTCACGAGTAGTCACAGGAACCTAGTTGAAACAGCAAGAGGTAGAAAGAACACAATAATTACACACCACTAAATAAAATTAAACGTAAAACAATATACCAATATTATGTTTGTCATCATTATTCATACCGCTTTTTATTTACAATGACACACTTTTGTATGATTTATGTTGTCTTAAGTATTCGTGATTTTTCTTATCAAAAAGAACAATATTAGCCTTAAATTCATAGTTTTAATTCATCTTACTGTCTGTTGTATAAAGAATAACACAAAAACATTAGATATCTTAACCATACATTTATTTGGTAAACACACCTACTAAAACATATTCAAAAACACTCAAAATTGGCACAATCTAAATAATTTGATATTTACATTAAATACTCATAATTAATAATTAATTCATTTATAGTTGAGGAAACAACAGGATGGATAAAGAGTCGAACAGTTCTGGGTATAATGGGTTTCCTGGGTTTTGCCAACGTGTATGCGATGAGGGTCAACCTGTCTGTTGCGATTGTGGCCATGATCAACTCAACTGCACCAATGCCATCCAATGACTCATTGGATGTTTGTCCATCTCCCCCAATTAGCAATTCTACAATACCACCTGTAAGTTCTTTTGTTATTTACTGGCTTTACTACACATAAAAATATAATGATCATCTAATCTACGACTTTAGGTGGAATTTCTTAAAGTTCTTCTAGTAGATCTATAATCCTTAAGGAGTTTTCCAGCAAAATTTCAAGTCTCTTGTTGTTATGGTTCTAGAGATAATCCGATGACTAATATTTATCACATATCATCAATATAAAAATATAGATAACATCTTCAACTTTATATTAACTTTGACATTGTTTAGTTTAAGATAAGTTTAGATGAATCATTAAGTTTAAACTTAAAGAATAATTTTGTTATAATTATCTTTATAAATTTTGAGTCGAAGTAAAGATTTTATAGGGTAATTGATTTCTGAGGTCTGAATTGTAAATTATAATAATATAAAATTTTATTTCTACTTCAGAAACCAGGGGACTTCAATTGGACAGCTGAACAACAAAGTATTATACTAGGATCATTCTTTTATGGATATGTTTTAACCCAGGTAAAAGTTTAAAACAATAGTAATACTACTTTCTCTAAACAATTTCCACTAAAGTCAAGGGACACAAAACAATCATCTATGTTGCCTATGATGTTTGGTAAAAGTGGGGGTTGAACCCATGACTTAGCTCCAGTCAGTTGCAGTGATCACTTTTCCAACACTTTCCAACACAAATTGCAACAGTATGATGTTGATATAAAACCAAATTAATTTAGGTTAATTGTTAGTTATGTTGTAAACCTTTAGAGCAATGTTTTGTAAAAGTAACAAAAAAAGAATTCAGCAAAAAAGGACCTTGAAAACTTCTTCCTGTAGTGTTTTGTGTGATCAAAACTAGACTAGACTATTTATTTTTCAAACTGTTCATTCTGTAATAATAATTTTTCTTTTAGATACCCGGAGGAAGAATTGCTGAATTATTTGGTGGCAAACTTGTTTACGGAGTTGGTGTATTGTTAACAGCAATTTTCACTATTCTAAGTCCGATAGCTGCGTTTGTAGATTTTAAGTTTTTCATTGCTGTGCGAGTACTAGAGGGCTTAGGAGAAGGCGTGACATATCCTGCTATGCATGCTATGTTGGCAAAATGGATCCCACCCTTGGAGAGATCTAAATTCGCTGCTTATGTTTATGCTGGTAAGAGACTTATAATTTATGTTAATTTTTAGATTTTATGAATTAATTATTATGTGTATGAGAACAACTCTAATTCGTATTTTTGATTTAACTATTTTCTTAACTATTGTGTGAACAAATTTAACTAATTTTGATATAGAGATAAATAATATTTTAAAAAATGATATAGATTATCATTTGTCACAAAAATAAAACTTTAAGTATAATGATATATAAGATTTATTACATAGATGAAGTCCAAGCAGTACAATATATTGACCAAAATGAATATATGTATAGGGAAATCTCTGTCTGTTGTAGTCATAACAAACAAAATAATTTACTAGTTGATTTTTCATATAGTAAAGGCCACACACATTTAAAGTTGCTGGCATAGCCTGTAAATAAATAAGTATTATTCAATAAAATTATAAAAGATACCCTCCACACAACAAGTACTATAAATTATGATAAGCGCAATTTGTTTAATAGTGTTGTATATTATATGCATGTACATAGGTATTTTTATTGTTTCATTATTAGATATGACTTGTCACTTTTTATGTAATTTAATTTGCATGATCTTGAACTGTCAGAAAAGTTTCTTTTTGAAGATCTAAAAAACAAATTTCTTTTAAGAAAAAAATAATTATATTATATCTTTATATCCATAGTAATTCAAGCTAATTATTACTATGTGTTTATACATAGTAATTGTTAATCTGCTTGGATATTACATTATTACTAACTGACTTGGCACAACATGTGCCATATAAATTACACAAAAGATAAATCTTAATATGGACACCCCAATCATTTATACAAAATATACTTTATTTATACAATATTATATTATACAAACTTACAAAGTGTTTAAAAATCTGTTCAAACAGTTACAGAGGACTGCAATCACAAGCGATTTTAAAAAGTAATTCATTTTAAGTTCTGTTATCAATCAAAATACTATTTTCTTCTTCTACCATTTGTCTTGTATTAATAAATTTCATTTATTTTCAGGTTCAAACATAGGTACAGTTATTTCACTGCCCATATCCGGATGGCTATGTACACTTGACTTCGGTGGTGGGTGGCCGCTATGTTTCTATGTGTTTGGCGGCCTCGGAGTCGTATGGTTCATTGCCTGGATGTTCCTAGTTTACGACTCGCCTCAAACGCATCCACGAATATGTCCTAAGGAAATTGAATTTATCACAGAATCTATAGGTGTTCAGGTAAATGTAATTTTAATTTATGTAATATGTTTGTTATTGGTTGATGTATGTTTTTAGATTCACTCTATTATATATATCTAATAAAATAAATATTTAAAGTTTGGTTGCGTGTTATGTATGGAAAATAATAGTAGGTACTGGTACTAGTATAATATAAATATAATAATAATTTGTTCATTTAAAGGCAAAAACCCAGTTTTCAATGAAATACAATGTTTTGTATTACTGTTATTTTGTATTACCCAGTAATGCAATGATTTATTTGATAACGAGTTTCATTTCCTAGTTTATAATATAAGGTTTCCATTAGAACCTAAAATCAACAATTAATATTTAAAAAAATCCAAAATTAACAATAGGCAAAGTTGTGGTATAACAGATTTCAAAAAAAAAAATGTCTACCAAATTAACATTATTCTTTCTTAAGTTAAATAAGCCTATAGTTACTTTTTTATTTGATAGTTAAACAAGTCAAAATAATTTATTTTATTATTATTATAAAATTTAATTTAAAAAAACTACTAAAAGTAAAGTCGGGGTAATTCCAGTGTACAAATCAATGCAGGAACGTCATCAGTTAATTTATTCTCTGTTATAACAAACGCAATGTACGTAACATGATATGAACCTTTATCGTCAATGTGGGACGTATGATTCACGATGTTTCGCGAGTACTTGAAAAATTAATATTTACAAACATTGCTCGTAGTGAGATAAAAAAATTTTTCAATATTATTTTTTTGTGTTTTTTTTTTATTAATAATTATCAATTTAGTATTTTTCATGAATTAATGGAAAATTTCGGATGCAATCTAGATGGTTTTTTTTCGGGTTAAACGAACAGTTTCGAATTTCATTAATAAATTTTATCTGTTACAGCATAGAGAATGTAGGTAGAGTTGAACCAATATTATACACATTTACAAAATTTCGCATTACAATGTCAATTGGATGCACATAATGATAATTAAAATCTTTTGTTTACATTATTGTTTATTCTGTTTTTATTTATCAATGGAAAGCATATTTATTTTATTAAAAAGTAAATAAAAAATTATGTTTTCTTTGTTTTCAGGAGGAAGAACAATCACTAGCGATACCATGGGGCAAGTTCCTAACCTGCCTGCCGCTATGGGCCATTCTCATAGCCCAGTGCGGGCAGTCTTGGCTTTTCTACACACAGCTCACCGAGCTGCCCACGTATATGAACAATATACTGCACTTCGATATCATTTCTGTGAGTTATTGCATTTACATATTTTTTTATAACTTGTGTTGGTGTAATTTTTTATATTTTGAGGTGTTACAATCTAAATTTGTTTGTTTGACCTTATCCCAATGTTTTAGAGTTCTAATTTGTATTAATTTGTTAAAATAAAATCTTCACATAATGCTATGATATTATTATTTTACAGATTATGAAAAAAGATAAATAAAAAATAAGATTTTTTACTGTAACGAAAACTCTAAAGAAAAAATATTATTCGTTTATTTTTTCTTTTGAGTTTTCGTTACAGTAAGTAGAGTTTTACCTAAATAATGGTCTTTAAAAAAAAAAAAAAAAAAAACAAAAACTTTTTTTATATTTTATGTTTTTCTTTTCCCAGAATGCAAGATTATCCGCCTTACCGTATTTGACGGCGTGGCTGGCTGGAATCGCCATCAGTGTATTCGCGGACTGGCTGCTGGCTAAGGGATGGATTTCACGACTTAACAGTATGAAGCTTTGGAACACTGTTGGTATGTTATATATTTACTATATAATTGACGTTTTAAGATGGTTTTATGGCACTCTAGTTTTCACTGGCAGTTCTACATGATAATACAACCTTCAATAAAATGCTATTAATCAAACACAAATAGAATGTAACAGATCGCATTAGTAGTTAAAAGTCTATATTTGGCGTCTAAGCTTTGCGGGTATTTTTAGTTGACATAAATAATTTACTGGTTTAGTCTAATTAAGATAAGATTGATTTTAAGTAAAAGTTAGCATTAGACGTTATTTTTTTTTCTTGTATTTGGCTTCATTTGGATGTCATCTATCATCATCAGGGAATCTAAATGTCACCTGACTACTATCTAGATAATTGGGTGTCATTTCATTTTCCAGATGTCACTTGCATATCTAAATACCATCCAGGTATCGGAAAGCCACATAGATATCGTAACGCCATTCGGATATCCAAAACTAACAACACTTAACATTTTCATGTTATGGTTTACTAGTAAATTATAATACAAGTGTCTTTTATTTCAGCGTCGTTCATCCCAGCGCTGGGCCTGTTGGGCATCGCGTGGGCGGGATGTGATAGTGTGGCCGTTATGTTACTACTTAGTATTACTTCCGCATTCGGTGGCGCCACTTATGCTGGTAAGTGTTAGTTAGACCGTACTTTATTATATTAGTATTATGTCTACTACTATTACTATTATACTATTGACTTTATGTACGCAAAATACGTAAAATGAAGGATTGGGATCGTAAATTGTGGTGATTTCAGCCTTTCATGATGTCGAGACTCATCACGATATCTTTTATCTTTAACACCTTACACACATTACACTTAGAGTCCTAGATCTTTTAAAGATAAGAATAGTAATCTTCCTTCTGTGTAGAGACAAAGTTTTGCAGAATAAAAAAATCATACTGTGATTCTCTGGAAACGTAACACCTAGTCGCCTTCTGCAGTATAGATATCCACAAATATTTAATAAAATTCATCCATTTCAAGATGTAAAGATAATATACTATTGTTACAATACGATCAACTAATAATAATATAATTTTTCCAGGCAACCAAATGAACCACATGGACTTGTCCCCGCAGTTCGCCGGCACCATGTACGGTATTACCAACGCCGCTAGCAATATATGCGGGTTCATGGCGCCGTACGTCATTGGACTTATCATTAGTGATACGCAGGTTTGATATTACTGTATTTTGTACTAGATAGTGGCTATATAAATTAGTATTTCGGTGTGACCTTTAGATTTTAAATATCAAGTTTGAGTATAGTGTATCATATTTTATCTAAAAAAGAGAAAGAAAGAGAGATAGAGATAGAAGTAAGAAGAAGTAATTATTAACGCCACATAGCACAAATATGTTTATTTATTATTGCCATTGTTTAATGTACACAATTGATATCAGCGTTTGCCGTCGCAATATCAACATTTTGTTAAGAAATTGATTACAAAAATTTTTCTTTTAAAAACATAGAAACTTGAGGATTTTATTAATTTTTAAAAGAATAATTCTTCTCAGGATTAACACATATTTTTGTATTAACTACAGCAAACGCTTGGACAGTGGCGTGAAGTGTTCTACCTAGCGGCGGCGATCGATCTCGGCGCAAATCTTTTCTATCTATTCTTCGCGAGTGCGGATGAACAGGTAAATTTAATATTCGATTTTCTGTTTCTTAACATTTCCGAAAATTATTAGATTTATTTGACGTACAAAAGAATTATTATTAAATAAGTTGACAGGAAGAAATTGTTTCTAAGTTTGTATGTAGGGGTAATCTCTGGGACTGAATTTATTGATAGGTCGTTTATTCATCATAATTGCCCAAAAAACGGGTGTTTCCTCGTGGTCCAACTGGTTTGTTCAACTGGTTGGGTCATGAGGAATAGTTAAAAAAGTCTTTCCTCGTGGTCCAACTGGTAGCGCGAAAGTAATTTCACGATAAAAATTTAGTTTAGTAGTAAACATCAGTCTACCGGTGTTCGAAACATCGGAAAACGAAAAAAAATAGATGCGATTTATATTCATTTAAAATATATTTTATTTCAATGCGTCATAATCTTTTTTAATTTAAATGTTTTGTTTTTATTACTGTATTAGCCCCACGCAGTTTCACAAGGGATTATATACCAAAAAAAAATCGGTTTTATATATTTTGTATAAGACAATTTTTTTTTTTATTTAAAAACTTACTGCATTAGAAGTTACTTAATACTGATTGATGCATGGTTTTTTCTTCAAAATTCTAATAAAAAATTAAATTAAATTAAAAGTTTAATTAAAATTAGCCCAACTAGTTTGTCCAGTTGGACAAACCATGTCACGAGGAAACACCCCAAAAACATTATAAGTTTGGCATTATAAATACTAAAGTGTCTCTCTTTGTCTCTTTTTACTATACGTCATGCATAAACCACACAACCAATTCTGATAAATTAGATATGGAGGTAGACACTTCGGTGAAGGAAATAGGTTACTGTTGCTGCGATAACCCACATTTATATAAACGAAATTTAAATTAAAATTATAAAGAAAATATGCTATACTGTAATATCTGCCTATTAAAAACTCATAACAATTATTTATTCTCAGGACTGGTCTCGACCGGAAGTGGACGACATGCTGGCCTCCGCACCGGTGGAGAGCATCATGCAGCCCGACACGTAGCCCGACACCGCGCTCTGAGCGCACGACACGACACCGTGACACGACACCACGACACGACATCAAAACATCGCGTCGAACCACCTGGGTTATTTGTACATAAGTACATAGGTGTCAATTAAAGTGTCTGTTATATGCGCAACACATCACTACGACACGACATCAAGACATGTCGCGCCAAGCCACCTGCGTCATACATAAGTGTAAATAAAATGAAAGTATTGTACACGCCACATACTACAATCTCATATGCCACTTGCATCATTCAAATAGGAGTAAATAAAATTGAAATATAGTAACATCATAATATGCGCAACATGCCACTACGACACATTTGATCTCTGTTTGCATAACTTCAGTTTTAAAATTGTCTTTTATATAAAAAAGTAAAATCTTCAAAACACGCAAAAAATGTTTCTCGTTAAATTTTTTCGTAATTTACAATTTTGTCCCTAGAAAATTTTTTTCCGAAAAATTCTTCGATAAAAATATAAACACATGAATTCGACGTGACATGGGGGAAAATTGATGAAACATGAACGAATTCAGGGTATGGTGTGTGTGTTTAATATAAAAGTCAAAATTTTTGGAAATTTTGATATAAAAATAAGCAATTAAATTTAACAATAATATTTTAGTAATCGGCACATCTAAGACGATGTGATAATAATTTTATTTAAAAAATAGGAATTATAATTTTTCCAATAAAAATAAAAATATTGAAAAATGTAAAAGTTTTAACCTAAAAAACCTTTTTGTTTTTGTAGAAAGATGTTATTTTTATATGAATAAAAAAAAACTAATTTTAAAGGACTTTTATAAAATGTGTAGCTAATTGTAAAATTGTTTTTCATTTTTAATACTTCTTATTAATGGAAAGTATAGAATTAAAAAAATCGTTTTCACACTCACACATGTTTGAACCACTTATCCAAAAGTGAAAAATAATGTAATCTCGATTTTAAAAGCTTATTTTTGTGTATAAATATAATTACATAATTATTTAAATTAAAAAGCATATAAAAATATAATAGCCGTACAGATTTTTCAAATCTGCGATGAACATTGATGACGTCACATATCAGTAATATTTTTACCGTTATAGATTTACGAAAACAAGTAATGGCGACTATACCATATTACTTTAGGTAATTTTTTGCAGCATTTATTTTTAGTATGGTGAAATAAGTGCTGACAGAATTAACCACGAAATAAAAACCTTTTTGTGAGTTTATATTTTATGTAGTATTTATAGAGAATGAAACAAATTTTTTAATCATTTTATGTATTTGTAAAATTATTCGGTAAAGGTGCTTTTAGATCTCTGGTGCAGGTAAACTATCAACGGCCAAAGATAAATTAAAAGTTATAAAATGATGTGTAAAACACAAGAATTAAATGAAAATCGTAAATTTTGCGTCATTGCATCTTTTATATGTAGGTCGATTCGTGTTTTCTCTTACATATTATATATATATTTTATATATTTTTTTACATGTAATATGTATAATTATCTAAACGTAACGTAACGTAGCACAGCCTGTACATATCCCACTGCTGGGCATAGGCCTCTTCTCCTATTAGGGAGAAGGTATGGA
>DVXP01002630.1:0-12432 GCA_018235645.1 Junonia grisea | reverse complement strand
CTCGAGATGAATTTAAACACAAATTTAGCACTTGAAAATCCAGCGGTGCTAGCCAGGGTTTGAACCCGCGACCTTTGCTTAAGATCCACGTGTTCGCACCACTAGGCCATCTCGGCTCTTATAATATTAGTAATTATATTTTAGAGAATAGTTACCGAACTAAAATAACGTTATTATTTCATCGTCATGTTAGAATCGTATCAAAAGTCGACATACAGGATTGCCTCTGCAATATTTTCATCGACATTTTCATGCAAACGAGTCCATCATTTAGTAATCATGTCTCGTAAGACTACCGTTTATTGCCACTTTTCTCCTTGTTTATTCACTTAAAAATCCATTACACACAAAAAGACCACTTATAAACATGGTCGACATCTTTTTAGACAGAATCTTATAAATTTGCTAGAGTAATTTCAACCTTATGACTTTTTGTTAGGGTTGGTTTTAGTATATTGTTTATGGAGTAAGACATTTTAGTACATTTTAAAATGGGTGTGAACACGTCGGAATCAATTCGAGCAGCCATTTCTCAATAAAGTTGAAACACATGCAGCTTTTAAAGTTTGACGTGGCGTTAGACGTTTAAAAGGAAATGTGTCTGTCTCCTGTTTTCGAATTTAAAGAAACAGTATCCGATAAAAGAATGAATATATGCGAAGAATATAAAAATATTTGTTTTTATCTGTAATTTCTCAATGTGAGGCTAAGTACTAGTCTGCTATTATTATTAAAGAAAAATTATAGGTTTATTTTGTCTTAGACTTAAGAATTAAAAATTTTATCTGTATAATTAATTCAAACAAGTGCAATATATTTACCGACATACATATTCAATTCCCTTTACATTTTAATATAAAAAAAAAATAAATATCTTTACTTCTATTCTATTGAAAATGGTCACATATCATCTCATATGCCCACAATGACATTCCTAAAACTAAAATAAAAATTAAAAAAAAACATACAAAAAGTCACTAAAAAGAAGGACACCATAATTACTTTCTCCACAGATAATAAATCACTGGCCAGAAGGACGTAGAATAAGATTCGCCTGTCGAGGGCGTTCCTACCCTCCGAACCGATGCGATTTTATAGACACCATCTCTTTTACCATAATGTCGAGTCATCAGTCTTGGTATTCATTCGGTTTTGCTTTTTGCTGTATTCTTTTTATTGTAATAAAGAAACTGTAGTTGTTGAAATAATTAAATAGATGAAAGAGAAAGTTAAAAAGTAATGTAATCAAGTATATTAACACTAATATTTTTATTTAGAATATACGTAGTTACAGAATTACACAATAAATATGTAAATTAGGTAATCTTAGCATTTATTATTTCTTCTTACTTCCTATTATTATTTATTATATCTTTCTTCTTCACATACTTGCTACGGCGTAGAGCTACTTATCATGCCGTAGACTCAGTCTACGCGACGTGACGTTGACAAAACTTTACGAATTGACTTTTAATAAATATAGCTACTGTGCTTATAACAAATTTTAATTAAAATAAAGTAAATAAAATATAATAATAATATATGTTGTTAAAACATTTATAGAATTCCTGAATTCATTTATAAAGTCGCCTTTAAATAAAACATACTTTCTAAATGAATAGCTTTTTTCACCAGAAATTATTGTTCTTAACGTAAGTCATCAAAAACTCTGAAACATAATTAGTAATGATTTAATTCAACGTATTTGCGATTGCCCTGTTCTAACTAATAGGCCATTTCGTCGTCAAGTACCTTTTAAATTTAACATTTATAAGTAGTACAATTAAATTCAATTGAAAATATAACTTTGATATATCAATAAAACCAAAAACATGTTACGACTTAATACTAAATTTTATTTCATACAAGCCCTAGAATAATTCAGCGAATATCAATTGCTGGAAAAGGTCTCGAAACCGTTTCGTACCATCGTAAAATGCTTTGCACAATCACACATAACTTCGAATGTCCTCCAGGCGGAATTACAGGAAAAATGGCCGATCCTTCGTCGACACTTTTGAGGGACATAAAAAATATACCCCATATGAAAATTCACCCTTATATCCGAAGATTAGATATCAAAGAGTCTTGTGAAGCCTTATAAGAGTTGAATAGTTGGGTTAATAAAGGTTATTAAAATATCGTGTATTAAATAAATATTAAAATGTGTAGAATTAAAAATTTTAATAAACTTTTTTCATTAGCATCATTTCTTTGTTAAAAAGTAAATGACCTAAAAGTTTAAATTATTTTAAGTTCCTCAAGAACGTACCTTTAAAGAATTAGAATAAATATTTTAATTTAGGTCAACATGTAAAGTTTTTTAAACTATCTGCGGTATTATAATAATAAAATTATAATCATAATTTTTACCAATGGTTCAATTTAGATTTCAAAATAATTTAAAAATCTGTCTAACATACAATTACAGTAACTATCTATATAAGTTCCAAGTTTCAAAGAATTTATATTTCTTGAAAGAAACAGAAAAACAATGATTGATGGTTATTGTTACCAATACCTAATGTAACACTTAATGAATCCTCAAAAACTAAAATCTACACAAAATAGCTTCAATATAAAAAACGTCTTTTTTCTTTTTTTCATTTCATTTTATTACTTCACGTTATTCAATTCACATACACCATAAGACATAACCTAAACACATAAACGGAAGGTAACAGCCGAGTTTTACCTTCGTTTTATTTTATGGAGTCAATAAACCCCTGAACTAAGTGTCGCCAAGTTTGTAGACCGGACCTTTGAACTTGGCAACTTGTTTGAAATATGTATGATTCAATTGGACTTTCGAGTGTCTTGCGAAGGTCCATTAGTGCATGGTTATTTTATAGGTTTGAGTGTATGGTTTAAAGCGTGGGTTGTGGTAAAAATGTTATAAAAATATTACTTCAAGTATACGTCGATTAACGCACATATCATATTAACCGCATGTTACGAGTATTTAGATAAAATATAACTTATCATAATTATATCTTTTCCCTACAAATCAATCTTTAAAGAAAAGTATATTATGAAAAACCCTGGCTGGCACCGCTGGATTTTCAAGTGCTAAATTTGTGTTTAAATTCATCTCGAGCTTGGCGGTGAAAGAAAACATAGTGAGGAAACCTGCATGTGCCGGAAGAAATTCTGACACATGTATATCTACCAATCCGCAGTGGAGCAGCGAGGTGGATTAAACTCTATAACCTTCTCCCTAATAGGAGAAGGGGCCTATGCCCAGCAGTGGGATATGTACAGGCTGTGTTACATTACGTTATAATATTGTTATATTACACGAATATAATCGAAGTACACCAAATCGCGTGCTACAAATCAATTACAATGACATATTAGTGCAGTTGAATGTCAGCGGGATGGTTTCTGTAAATATTGAAAGTGAGAGGTCGGGCCTAAAGGTCGGTCACACGGCGGCGGATGTTACACGCCGCCATCACGCTACCGAATAACATCGCAGCTAATTGTATGCGTGGTTCTGTGAACGATGCGTGCACGCGAGCCCTCATTACCGCTTCCATATGAACAAATCACATTTCCATGGGAATGTAATAGATCTTATGAATAGTAGCCGCTGGTATATTTTTGTTCAATTACAAAGTTTTTACTCGGTCTTTTTATGAATTACGAAAGTAACTTTAGAGGTGGGAACCTCAAGGTATTATGACTAATCGTAAGGCACCAAGTGGCCGATATTTACTATTCCGACCAAAAATCGAGACTCAAAAGTGAATTTAATCATTTTGCACATTCGGTTTGTCAAATTTAAGTTGTTAAAAACTTGCTGCATAATATCCAATGCATACATTTTACGTCGAAAGTGACAAACACTTTAGTACGACTTGATGCCGCATCTTATCGCGTGACGCCACATGTACAGTTGTGTTAGTGAAGTGTAAAAAATTCGCTTGAGAGAGTCTCGATTTCTGGTTGGAATAGCCCTACAGTTTCTGAACGTAGAGCTGGTAGCCAGTACGCGCGGCTGTGGGCGATGCGGTGCGGAGCGGCGACGGCGTCCCGCGGCGCGCTGGCGAGCGGCCCGCGCATGCGCTCTCACGCTCGCTATATTTCACCGCCGCTGGTAATTATTCGCCGCTGCCTCCTTTTGTCTTGAGCCGACCGTCTGGCGCCCACCAGCGCGCCGGCCCCATCGTACTGCTTTGCTATCTTCATAGCATTGACACTGCATGATGCAATTGCATAAAACTTTATTGGAGAAATCAATATCTGATTATAAGAGCAAGACAATAAAATAAAAATATTGTTAAAAATACATTTATAAGTAATGTTCTAATATCGGATTTGCCAACTTTTGAAACAAGTCTATTGTGCGCCGCGTCAAACATCGCGCTGCTTGCATCGCGCTATTGTTTTCTGCTAACAATCACTTCCCAGCGACAAAGGATGTGTAAAGCGACTCCGCCGCCGCGCCACTCCATTGTGGACCTTACCCCTTTGTTATAGAGCAGGTTGTGCGTCATCGATACGCCGTGTTTACTTTTTACCGAGCGAGATAATTATAATAGGCCGCGGTCGGGCGCCGCAGCTAGTCGCTAATTAAACGTAGTGACTGGATAAACAAACAAACAGCTCCACGCGCGAGACGGTCGACATCAGATTGATTAATACGCGCCGCGTATTAACATATCTTATTCTATTTCAATGCGTTCGCTTTCGAGCACCGAATAATAGTGTCTAATTGGAACTGCGGCGCGTTGTTGGATGCGTTTCAATCGGCCGGACGGCGGCGGACAATGGCGGCCGCGGCCGGGACATTCCGCGCGCTCTTGTGTGGACTTACAGAAGTTTACTTCCAAAGGCTAATTAACATCCGTGCTCATTGCGCTGTATTTGAATAGACTACACACGTTAAAACCGACTTGATTTATTTTATTGTAAGCTACGTATTAATTGCTTCTAATACACGCAGCTTTTTATACACATCGTTGTGAGGAACTTTTTGCTATGCAACAATCGTACCAGCTATAACTTTATTTTGTATAAGTAGTTTTTTATTTATTGGAATAAAAATGTTTCTCACACCATTCAGGTTTCCTTTTTTATTTATTGTGAAACAAGGTATGACTTTGTTTTCAATTTATTTATTATGATTTTTTTTAGCGGCAACATTAAAGAAAGTTACATTAAGATGGTTCAGGGGGGTCACGAAAAGATTCACAGAGAGTGAATTATATGTGAATGGATATATCAGACACTAATAAACAATATTTATTACTTCCGCATTCCGCATTTCAAATAATTTCAAAAAATGTCACGCTTACAATAATTACAATCATAAATTTACGCCTTACTTTATTAAAGCCTTACAATTTGGTAAAATGTGTCATACGATGCGAATGTCCGCCGCGACCTCAACGAATCAACCACTATTAGGAGTAGAATAGTTAGCCTTACTGCGGACCGCGTTTGCACTGGCACATGTGGTTACTGTTTCGTTCCTGTGAGCCATAGCATCATTCAATATAGGTAGCCTATAATCTTCTTCAGTAAATAGTCATTCCTGACACAAAAATATTGCTTCAATCAAAATTAACAAGAACAATTTTAAACTTGGACGAATGACATGATCATTTAAGATCCATGTGATCTATTCTCCGCACCATCCCGGATACAGATAAACATAATGTTTAAATTAAAAACATATACCAAAAGTATAAAAAAGCCCAATAATAAAATCAGTTAAAACACAGACCGGCGGCACTGAAGACTTCAACGCGGTCTCCGTTTAAATAAAATTAAAAATTCAAATTACTCCGCATTACTGCGGGTCATATGCTAATATTATTCACAGCGGACCAAAACTTAGATATCTGCCATCTTATAATTGTTTAATTAGTTATTATTTTGAATATAGACTTTAAGAATAGATTAATTATTCTTGTAGAGATGCGAAAACGCGATAAGGGTATATTAAAAATCTAATAAGCTTGAAATGTTTGGAGTCAACTATTGTTAATTCTTATTGTAATACATACGGTAATTATAATGGAAAATACGTTCTTATTTGAATATACAAATATTAACCCTACGCTCAAATCTTGTAAGTGTTCGCGTCTTATTTGAAACGAAAATATAGTGGCAATATTTTCCTGTATGAAGCTTAATCCACCACGGTGCTCTATTGCGGATTGGTGGATATACATGTGTCAGAATTTCTTCCGGTTCATGCAGGTTTCCTCACGATGTTTTCCTTCACCGCCGACCTACATACCTCTCCCTAACAGGAGAAGAGGCCTATGCCCAGCAGTGGGATATGTACTGGCTGTGTTATGTTTTTTTTTTATTTTCTTGTTAGAATTTGCAAAAAACATTGTCAATATTTATTTTCTCAATAAGATTCTATTGGAAAATAAATACTCTCCATTAACAGCGATACTGATGTAAATCAGAAAATCACATAAAATCCATTAACCAATGTTTACGCGTTTTAAAATATTATACCTATATCGAATCATTTGTAAAAACCTTACCTACTAGGATGTGCAATTTTATCTCAGCTCGTATAATTACGGAGACTATGCGGCAAGAAACACAATATTAGATGTTGTAAAATGTGCGATATTTCGCTAAACCCACAAAAACCATTGTCTGCACGATAATTCCACGCTTTTTGTCACTCGCGTTCTGCATAAAATAGCTATTTTACTTTTTCGGTATTTAATCTAAGCCTTGAACAAAACGAGAAGTACTTTAACTCAAGTGAATTACGTATTCAATTCCTTACTTAGCAAAACGATATTTTATTTAAAACTACCTGATGTGTTATGCTTTGTTCTAATCGCTTTATATTTCATATTAAGATTAGTAGGATTGTATAAAAAATATTATCGTGAATCTTCTGTCGTTGTACAAATATATCGTAGATATCTACAATTTTGTATTAAATAAAGTATGTCACATAAATGTGACCTCTTCAGATACTTAATGTAGAATTTCATGAAACAATTTTGGTACTAAATCGTTACAACATTACTAGTATTTGTATTCCATGTTTCAAGCTGCTGAGGTAGAGGGCAATATTGTTGAAGTATTGAGCGGTCATGGCGATATGCAGAGCATTAGATATTAAAACAGATAACAAGTGTTGGCAGGTCTTTGTTACCTCTCCGCGCGCGGCTATCGGTAAACTATCGAATCATTCGGTTTCACAATTTACTTTAGATTCTAATCATCAGATGACGTGTAACATCTTGAAACGGTTACTTTCATCGAACTGATTCGGCTTAGTTTTTGTAAATTGTATTTATTTAATTATGTAAAATTTTCCAAACAATTGGCTTTCTATTCGTGTTACTCGGGACCAAAATAGGTCTGACATATTAACATAAGACTGAATAGGTTACTTAATTGTTCCACAAGCTAAAAAACTAAAGGATATGAATTGACCAAAACTTTTTTGAGGAACTCTATGCAAGATTTTGAAAAAATACAAAAATTGATATAACTTTTAAACTATGGATTGAAATTGGATGAGCCCTTTTGGGGTCAGTAGATGGCAAATGACCTCCCCTTTATCCCTATTCGATTTGATCCTTACTTTCTGGGACATTCTTTATATTTCTGTGTATTTATTAATTTCAATGAATAAGTTCTTCATGGTGTTGCGTAATTTTAAATGTTTTTCAATAACTTCTTATTTATAGGTTCTTAGAAATTTTATTATTTATACACAAGTAAAATAATTTAACTTGTGTCCCTATCATTAAATAAAACTATGTCATCGTAAAGACGTTGAATTGAGGTAGTAATCCGGGCACAGCGCGAAAGTCAGTGAACGAAGAGAAAAAACTTCGGTATTTTCTCGGCCAATATCAAGGCCAGGCTGGTAAAAACTTCGTGACTCTTCATAATCTCTTGATCTTGTACTTTTCGTTTGAATTATTAACGTATTAATATTAATTATTTTATTAAAGACAAACATGGTCAATAATGACGGTGATGCATTTTAATAAAAATAATTTCACTTCTAAAATACTTCTACTGTTGTACTCGTATACATTAAATATTCTTAAAGACATTACAAAATGTAAGGTCTTAGACTCAAGGTAGTGTATCCGGCTACGAAACTTCTTCCTCCTTTAGATGCGTTGCATAAATAAGCAACAAATAGGCGAAAACTTTTTTGACATTTAGTTTACAATAATCTTAGCATTTGGTAATAAGTGCTTAAGGCTTTTAATCTGTTGTTTTTATAAGCGGCAAGATATCGTGATTGTGTCGTTGTAATTTTATTAAACGATGTAACGACAAGTTCTGATACATTGTACACCTGCTGCCGATAAATATGTCATGTTTATTTCAAACATGCACACTTCTCGACGAAAGAAAGCCACTATATATATCATACCACTATATAATAAATAATTCTTTTAGCGAATTGAACTTGAACCCGTCTAGTAGTTGTATGTTAATTGCATTATAATTCATATTAATAATATAATTCATTTTAATAATATAATTAAAGCGGCGGGTGCAAGTGATACGCGCTGTGGCGTCGCGTGCGCAGCCTTCGCGGAGAGTTTCATATCATTTCATATATCAAGCACTAACACTACTTTTTGTAACGTTTATGATTAAAACGAGCCTATAAAAACCTGATGTGTATTCGCAGTTGTATATACGATGTTTTTAATTAAATAAATATTACATATATGAAGTTGTGTCTTAGACTTTTGCCAAAATCACTAAAGAGGTTAATGTAATTAGTAACACGTATTTTAATAAGTATATTGTCGCGTAATGACGTTATTATTATTATATTTGAGGTGCTTAATAGAGTAAAGCTTGCTTTGCTCCATGAAATACTGGTGTTCTGTACCGTTATAAAATTGGCAACAGTAATTGAAAATAGTAGGTTAACGTTAGGTCTGTGAAAGACGTGAGACCACGCTAAATATTGTCTTTCTTGTTATCTTCTTTCTACTACTTAAATGTAGAAAAAACATAGATATAACTGCATATATGAAGACAATGATTTTTCGCTAAAATTTTGCGTGATACGACAAGACGTACGCATAGTATGATTTTAGAAAATGTTTTAAAGGTTGCTGATGTCTCCATCATCGCAGTCACATACAGAGTGACGCGTAAACACACGCACACAGGCGCACGGCGTGTGTTCCGACCTGTCGATACACGATGTAATAATTACATGCGAAACGTCACGCTCCGGAGCGCAGGCTGCCATTGTGAGTGCGTTGTCAACAGTTCTTGCGATCTCGCTGACATTGTAGTTAATATCATACTATACGAGACCCAGCGCCAGCGACGAGATTTGAGCGGCCATATAATGTAGTATAACTAGGAGGAAGTGGTCCCGTGGCTCGCGGGGCATGCAAATGGAGCCGCGCGGGCGCACAGCGTGATTGACGCGGCATCCGCGCGGCGGCGCGCACAAAGCGGATAATATCTTCATAAATCGATATTTCCACCGCTAATAAAGCGATATTAATTATCTAGTATTCAAATCTCGGATGCTGGGCATTCGTGGTGCGCTCGTGACTGGCTCCCCGCGCGTGCGCCCGCGCTCCATTAATATCGGCGGTCGTCGGCCGCGGCGATGCGGCTCGTGCGATTAACGATCATGATTCGATTACGAGCCCCCCCCCTCGCCTCCCCCTCCCGCACTGCGCCCCGCTCCCCCGCCGCCCCCGCACGATCGCCACGGATGAATCTTCCAAGGATTAAAAACTAAAAACAAAAAAAAAATCATTCAACTCGTATTCAATCGATCACCGTAATAAGTTAAAACGAATAATTGTATTATCGGTATGAGCTTGTATGAGCTTGTATTCTTTATGAGCAAAGGTAAAAGAATATGGGAAGGAAGGCAACTCATCTTTAACCATAACTGTTAAGTGTTTACAGTCCGGAAAAATAACTCAACGCCGATATGTTTTGCAGCTATTAGATGAAATAATTTGTATTCACTACACAATTAACAATAGTCTACAATGTCATCATCACTTTTTTCATCTTCTATAAATGCTTACATGTATTGTGTTGGAAGCTAAGCTGCTTTTGAAGTATAAACCTTTCCTCGGCAATGTTTGACGTCGTTTGACAGCTTACTAATTCTACAATCGATAATTATCATGATTTTGAATCGATCAAATTTCTTAGCACGCACATTCAACTTAGTTGTTTTCAAAGACTTTCTTGAAGTGCTATACAATTCATCCACTGCCGAGTCTTAAGTACAGTCTCCGCGGGTGACGCGGGTGACGGCGCTGCCGGGCGCGACGCGGAACCGATTTCGCTCGAACTTTTTTTCTAAGATTTCATTTCTGATGCGTCGATGCAGTAATCGATTCGTTCGTGATGCGTAAAGGAACCCATTGTGCTGTTGAAATATAAAATTACTTGTCATATTAACGATATCATCGCCGCTCGCCGACTGACTGTATTTATTCGATAAAGACTAGGTATTGTGCGGCGCGAGCCGCTCAGATGTTTATTCAGATTTCTTTGTTTGCATCTAATAAATAGATCACCGAGATACCGTATCCGCCGTCGGATCGCCGACTCTACATATTGCTACAATGCTATCGATTTAATTTCATAAATACTTTCCTACGAGCGTCTCGACCGCTTATTTATCACCGGTCTCCGCTATTATAATAATTTACGTTTTTTTAAACAAAATTAACTACACGACCGCACAAAAGCGGGAAACCGTATTAACGCTCGGCCGTTTCCTGAAATAAATCTACCTAGATTTATTTATATGGTAACGCGCTAGTCGTTCTCGCAGAAATGTAATGGGCATGTTAATTATCACGCGGCGTGTGCACGGACTGATGCGGGCGGATTAGCGTATTCATCGCGGAGAAAGCGTCGCCGCTGACACGGAGGAGCATGCGAGCGATGCAAATGCGCGGCGGGGAGCGGCGCGGCGCGGTGCGGCGCGGTGCGGATAAGATCTGGCGACAATGCGACGAGTAATTGTAATATCGTCGCCCGCGCCGTTCCGCTCTACGCCCGCGACTTGTTATGTTATACTTTTTATGTCACCGTGAGTGATTTCAAAACGCTCTTGGAATCAAATAAATGATCTAAAAAAGTCATTAAGCAATAAAATAGGATGTAGGAAAATAAGCCTTTTGTGCAACGTAATGGTATCGAGATGGTAAAATGTATAAGCTGCATCTATTACTATAATAAAAAACTAAAATATAATTTAAAGAGAATATAAAAACCAATAAAATGTTGTTACAAGACTAGTGACATATCACTGTAATCTGCGATATTAACATAAAGCTGCGCCGCCGCCGCACGCAACGCAAACGAGATGCACAGCCGTCCGCTACCGTTAGCTCAGTGTTCTCGTGAAACACGATATTTTAATACTTTTTGTTCATAATATCGTGTGATTGAATATAATAAAGCGTCAAATTAGTGAGCGAGTGCAGGTGGTGCGCGGGCGCAGGAAGTGAAGTGCGCATAACGAAGCGCTCTATTTGCCGCGCATATCAATCACGCCGCGCGCCGCCGCTCGTTAACGCAACTTAACTTAGCAGCTTTTCAATTTTAGGAAGTTTTTTAACAACGTCGACGTAAAGTCTTTTAACAAGACACTGATGCTACCAAACCCGCGCTATTGGATGTATTATTTTAATCTCGAAATATACGTGTAATATGTATATGTATACGTATATGTAGTTACAATGTCCACATAGTATGCGTTATTATGATGTATATATGAATAAACAATAAAAACAGCAAACCAAAAAAAAATAAATAAAAATAAAGTTTTGGTCTTGCTCGAGGTACCGTAAAACGGTAATACATAAAACAATAATCGGACTCGCGCTTCACCGGTTTATAACTACCTACCTACTATTGTAAATAAAGAGAGGTCTATTATGCAATTATATGGATAAAGAGTGTCCCAAGAAGTATATAGTGTAGGTCATTTGCCATCTTTTGACCCCAAAAGTATTAATCTAAAAATTTCCACAAAAACTAAATCATTAAAAAAACATAGTTATAGTTTTTTTTAGAAACGTCGTCAAATAACTTGCTTATCCTTGAATACTAGCATTATTTGGATAGTCAAACGTGTATTAATAAATAAAATAAGAAATAGACCGAGTTTTCTGTTTTATATGAAAAGTTATATTTTTCAAATTGATTTTGAGATTTTCAAATAAGTAGGTACTACGACAAATGTACCTACATACTAAAAAAATATTACGTATCATAAAAACGTTATTATTACATATAGAATCTTGTGAAGTATTCCTTATTTTTTTATTTTTATATATTGTGTATACCTCTACCTTTATAAAGGATAAAATAATATAATTTAATTAATTTTAATTTTAATTTATTTATTTGTTTATTTATTTAAATAAACAAAAGACCTAATCTTTAATTACAATAATCCGTCTA
>DVXP01002629.1:0-12433 GCA_018235645.1 Junonia grisea | reverse complement strand
TTCATCTCGAGCTCGGCGGTGAAGGAAAACATCGCGAGGAAACCTGCATGTGCCGGAAGAAATTCTGACACATGTATGTCCATCAATCCGCAGTGGAGCAGCGTGGTGGATTAAGCTCCATACCTACTCCCTAATAGGAGAAGAGGCCTATGCTCAGCAGTGGGATATGTACAGGCTGTGTTACGTTTTTAATATTTGATGGATTCGTTTATCATATTAACGTAATGCTTAGGTATGGCAAAAAAAATGATGATCCAGTTTTAGATATCCCATATTATCTGGAGTATCACATATATGCTGATTTTCCTCTATCTGTTGATTTTTAAATAGCAATTATGGGAAATAATTGTTTCAAAGCTGGCAACTTTTGTGACATTTTGACATATGACAGGACTTTTTCGCAATATGTATCAAGTATTTTCAATATTCTTCGTCGTTAACGTTATTGTATGAATATACTGTATGGTTTACAGTTCGAGATACGTTTAAAGATACGAACTTGCTCAAAAAGATACCGAAGTTATAGATAATGTAACTACAACAATAGTAAGAAACTTGTAACAAAATATTGTTTTTGATAATGACTTGTTCTCTTTGGTGCTTGAAGTTTACAAAAAGTAAATAATATAATTATTATGTTCAAATGTGAAACAAACATAGAATAATAATGAATTTCAAAATAGAAGACAGTACATTCGAAAAAGTACCACTTAAACTTGAAGAACTTGTTAATGAAATAATGTCAAAGAAATCAACAAAAACGTTAGAGGCCATAAAACAAGACATATTTCTGGCTTTGGTAGTTTATTTAATGACTGAAAATGGTTTTGTGCTCCTTAAACAGGAAGATTCCAAAAATCTTTCTGAAAAGTATATAGATATTGAACAAATGTGTAAGTGCATAGAAAGAACAGGAAAATCTGAGATAAAATTTTTAATGCCAGGCTTTAGTGATATACCAGTAAAATTAATATTATGTCCATTGGGAACTACAGTTTTAGTAAATCTATTTATTAATGAAGTTAATTCAGAGGTTTATTCTATTTGCTTACCAATAAATCATTATGTTGTGTCTCCTGAAGTTTCATCCGTACCAATGATATTTCGTGATTTAAAACAGTTCTCATACACATTTAAGAACAAAATTGTGACTCCAGCGAAGAGTTCAATACTTAATTATTGCGGTTACTCTAGTGCAAGTTTACTAGGGCTTCCAGAAGAGTTAATATTTAATATTTGTCTGAATCTTCCAATAAATGATATAATAAATGTTTCACAAACTTGTAAAAGACTGGCTTTTTTATTAGAAAATCCAAGTTTCTGGCATAAACTATTGTTAAGAGATTTTAAAAATGAAATAACTGATGACATTCACAATTGGAAAACGTTATATAAGAAAGCATACATTAATCAACAAGATTCAAGGAGGAGGTCTAATCAAACAAGAAGACTACATGATTCAATTGATTTCACAGATTTTTTGTACTATAGAGATAATCATCCGTGGAATGTTATTGTTTAATAAAAAATGATTCTTTTTTTTCTGTTATTTTAAATGATAAAAATAAATTTAAAATGTTCTGTTAATATAAACATATTTGCTGTTGTCGTATTACAAAATATGTAACTTATTTTTATTAAAATGTTGTTACAAACTATTGTATGATTTATTTTACAATGGAAATTCCTTTATCTTATTCAATGACATAAAAAAATTTAATTGAGGCTAAATTTCATTACAACAATATTTGTGTTTATACTTTTAGCAAAAAATATATATAGTTTTTCAATAAAAAAAATTGTATCAAACGGTCAGTCTTCAGTTGTTATGCTTATTTTAAATTTATTTTTCTTCCATTACAATTTTTCTGCTGTTGCTTCACATTATAATTTAATTGCATTCTGAATCACATGCATTTGACGATTATTCTAAGATAAGAAATTGTAAGTCCTATATATTTAAAGCAATAGTGCAAAGAAATAAAAGACCTGTTAATTATTATATAATTCTTTTTTAGTATTTAATAATACTAAACACTTCTTTAAAAAAATTCTGTGACAGAATTTTTTAATTATTTTTTAGATATGGAAAATGTGATATTATGTTATAATGTTTAACATACATACCTATATGCTTTAATGATTATTAAGTATCTGCAAAAGAAGCGAATATACATATTTTAATAGTAAAAAAAATATTACGTAAATAAAATTTTGTGTAGGTGAGACTGGAGACAAATTAAACCTGGGTGCACATCAGGCAATTGGCAAGGGAGGGCGACACCTATCTATACCCTTTGACTCTTCAGCTGCTAACGGTGATATAAGTAAGTTAACTTTTTTCATTTGATATTCCTTAGTTATCATAATTATTTTACTCATATTTTTTTACATTATAACATAGTATAGGTCATATAATAGATAGGTACATAATATTTTTAAAAATTTTGTGCTTCAATTTTTGGACAGTTTTATTTTTACTATAAATATATGTTAAGAATTAATTATAACTAATTTTTTGAACTGTCATAGTTTAGGACTTTAGGTTTATACAGGTAAAACAGCTAATACATACATGTAATGATGATTATTTACATGTAATTATGATTATTTACAGCTGATGCCCGCGACTTTGCCTACCCGATTAATAACGACTTCAAGGGTTTTTAATTTTCCGTGGAACCCTAATTTCAAATTTAAAGTAGCATATGTTACTCCTAATATCACATCTGCAAGTCCCGTCGAAATCGGTCGAGTCGTTTTAGAGATTAGCCGGAACAAACAGACAAACAGACAAAAAAATTAAAAAAATATATTTTGGTATAAGTACTATGTAAATATGCGTATGCATTAAATAAGAAGGTGTTATTTTGATATTACAAACATACACTTCAATTTTATTTACATATGTATAAGTTTAATATTGATATAATATGCTATAATTATGCAAACGTCAATGTTGCGTCGCTCCTACTCCATAGGTCTAACACGGAAGCACGGAACGTTAGTCTAAATCCAAATACAAGAAAATTTTCGACCTTTGACTAGTTACTGGGAGGTCTTAAGTTGGTCAGGTTATGTTAAAACTAATGTAAAATTATCGAAAAAAATTAAAAAAATATTTGAAGTCACATTCCATTACAAATATAGGTAATACTGTGCCATTTTACGACTTCTGTATGCTGTAAAAATACGGTTTTTGTATGCAATTTACTTGACTTAATCAATTAATCAAAATGGTTATTTAGAACGCAATAGTTACGAAAAATATAAATAAAAAAACGAATTTTAAATTAGGTAATAACAATATTAATTACTGCTATAATGACTGCGACTGGAAATCAAAAAAGATACTTAAAATTCTTCTTATTATTTATATTATCATATTATCATAAATGTGAAATGATTTAGTAGATGTATTCATTATTTCGGATATATATGCATTGTATGGGAATGACAGTTTGCTTGATCTGGCGGGGACCGGGATAACGTATGAGGTAGGGTGAGGGTTGCGCGCGTAAGATGCGCCGCGCAGCCTCCATTCGTACCCTTGCCTCCGTGGCGCCACCATCTAAAAATTATTGTGTGTTTTACGAGATAAACGCTATACAAAGAGTGCTATTCATATGTAAGGCCTCGTGCCACGATTATGAACTGATGACTTGGAGGTGAATAAAACCGTGGAGGGGCCGCGGGTGGCGCGCGACAGGCCGCCGTGGCGGTGCTACGGACCCATGCTTACTCATAGCCGATCTGATGGCGATTTTCCTATTTATACCAGAGGTGAGCGGGTATTCCTTTCTAAATACAATATCAAGAAATGAATTCGACCTATAGTAGTTTTTACATCCTGAAATTATCGCTACGGATAAAGTTGTTTTCCGAATATAAAAATTTGTAATTATATTTGATCACTAATTAGTTATTTCTAACAATAGAGTTATCACAGAATAATTGTAAGGTACCAATTTAGCTCAGTCGAGACCCATAACTAAGTAAGTTTTATAAATCAATATCTTAGCTTCCTTCTATTGCGAGTTATTATAGATAGACGATACGTAGGTACCTGACGTATTATATTTACGTGAACGTTTAAATTTACATAAAAGATACTGCGTTAATGGTCCATCGGATGAGTAAACTTTTTACTTATATTTAACTGTTTAAGCTTCGTCGCATATATTATATGGTTAAATAGGTTTGAGCTTGAAAATACGCTCGACTTATTTTCTAGGACGGAGTGTCTCTATTAATAAATAAAGGTTACACGCTTAATCAAGCCGAGCACACGATATAATCGGCCATAATAATATGAACAATGACCATACGTGTGGACTATATAGGTACTCCTATATTATTGAAAACAATAATTAATACCTTATCTTCCGCCCTTTTCAGGACATTCAACTAAGTTTTGATATTATATTTTTGATATTAATACCGCAATAAAAAAATTGTCGTAAATTATCTAATCAAAATATGATCTGTGTTAAATCATGCAGATTGTATGGTTCTGCACAATCATCTACTCTCCTTACATATTATTATGTTTTGAATGTAAACTCACTTTGTATGATATTTGAATTGTGCGATATAAATCTAGTCAAATTCCTTTAAAGTATTATAATAATATAATTTGTCTTTAAAACTAAATAAATAATAAACAAAGATCAAGATTAAGATATCTCAATTTTATTTTTAATTACGTAAAGGGTTTTTAAAGAGGAAAAGCTACCTATAAAATAATAAAAGTTTATATACATAATTACATTTACCTGGCTCTATTTTGCTAATCGATTAATATCATATTACCATATATATCATATTATATTTTTTTTAAAATAAGAGTTTATTTGAGACATCGATGGGATTATCTCTCGCGAAAAGGGCTAGATGAAATTTAGGTAACCATGTTTTATGTTAGTATTGTATATATAGGCATTTAAATGTTATTTTTTATACTTACTTGACATTGCTATTGAATCGGTACTTTAATTTGTTTTTGTTAGACAAGACGTCGTAGGTACCTGTACATAAAAACATAAAATATTTATGTATCCAAGTGTTTAAATGTTAGAATCCACTCAGTAAGGAAAAATTTTGTTATCGGGCCTTTATATTATGTTGTTTGTATTATTACGTACCTACTTACTCATTTTTTATTTTCATCTCGTAGCGTTGTACGGTAGATAAGCACATTCAATAGAAGCTGAGTATATTTCTATAGAAATTTTGAGATATACTTAAATATTTTCTAATCTTGTCGCGCCGTATACGAAATTCCGATTCACGATAGGTATAAGATAAGGTATTTCTTATCAAAATATCTAATAAAGCTAATTAAAAGATGTTTTAACATGTATGATAGAAGTTGTTTAAGAAACTAAAACTCTCGATGATGAATGAATCATTTGTTCAGATAACTTTGTAGCTATAAGACAAGTAAATCAATTAATTGCAGGTATTTGTAATTTGGATCGATGCACGCTTAATATCCTCCTGAGACTTGAGACTCAGTTATTTATTCTCTATAAAAATGACGCCAGATAAAGTAAGGGTACATCAAAATTAAATAACTCAGCTTTATTCGTAACTATCAAATGTTTTGCAAAATAAAATAAAAATAAATAAATGTGCCCGAAGTATCACCTATGATATCGCTAGAAAAAAGGAAGTGAAAATTAATGATTAAATTTGTAATCACGTAATAACTAAAAGCATTATGAAAAAGTAACAACAATTAGATAAATAAAAATAATCCCAATAAAAATAAATTGAAAATAAATTCTAAAGCATCACGAGTGATACATGAGGTCTCATGAGGTTATACATTTTTTATACATTTATTGCTTGCTGTCTTTATTAGTTAAAGAATTTTAAATATATTATTGACTCAGTTGTTAGAAATGTGAATTACTCTATAAAGGAGTATGATAAATTCATATTATCAAATGTTATCTTATCTACTTCGTTTCTATTCAATGTCTTAGTTGTAATTCGCGTTTCGATTTATTTGGACATGTTAAACTTTAGAAAAATGAGAGAAATTTGAGATGTTTGGTTATGTGTTCATGTTGGTGCAAAATGGACGACTCGGTAATCAGAGAGAATGAGTCTACGACCAGACACAGGCCGATAGATGACGATACGCGAAGTGAAAGTGGACTTTTGGATACACATTACAAGAAATGTAAGTCTACGTAATTTTCACTTGATCTTTTAAATTACTTATAGTATTTTTCTGTAGATTCTATAGGAAAGCAAATATAAGTCTCAAGAAAAAATATAACGAACATAATCGCAAATCTTATCAAACCTAAGGACCCTCTTAAATTATGCACTCGTAATATGACTGCATTGCATTAATCGCAGGTAATTCGTCTTTTGAACAATTCCAATCTTTAGCTCGTATAATCTGCATCAGATCTTGATGACATAAAAAAAAATTAAGTTAACTATAACGTCTTCGTTAAACAAACACTTTGTAGGTACTGATAAATCTGCTTCCAAGCGGTTTTATAGTATAAACGTATACATGACAAGATGACGAAAAGACTTAAGACTTGCAGAAAACCGATGAGCATATCTATGACGTACAGAAAACCAGTAAGAAACCTCGATAAACAATATTTTTTACTTATACTGTTTTGGGTCTTTAATTTTATGTAGGTTTAGACATGTGCCATTACTTTATTATATACAAATATAAACCTATATAGACATAAATTATTTATATTTCTGTCAATTTGTATTAAAATGATACGGTTTATTTTAAAACGTTTAAGTGTCGCAGAAACATTTTTGTTTCAGAAATGCTATTTGATATTCATAAGAATTAGTTTATAATTAAGTAATGTACATAGTTTGTTATTTATTATCAACGAAAGACGTATACTTTAGTATTTATGCTTTATCCACATTTAACGACGCTAACTTGACTAACAGTCTGATATAATATTGCAAATGCACTTTTTTACAATTAAGATTCTTTTAATATGAAGTCAATATCACACCAATGATGCACCAATGGAACAGTGACTAAGGAAACACGTAGCGTCTTAGATCCGGGATTAGAAAAATATATCCTCTTCTGTTATTTAAATGATACTTTTTACAAGCTGATTCATTACAAATACATAATGTATTTAACTATTTATGAAAACAACACTTACCATCATAAGTCTGCTGTACGAAGCCTAATGCCTAGGCCGGAATAAATAGGACACTCTCCGGCCGTGGGTGCGTGAGATGGCGTTCTCACGCATCGGTTTTCATACGGCCGAAAGGAGGACCGCAGTCCGGTATGACCCCGGACTGCCGGTGTACGCACCAGCGAGAGGTGTGGGGAGGGTGAGGCCATTCTTCGCCTTTCTGAGAAGTACTCCGGAACCGGAGCGGAGCAATGCACGGGAGGGGCCGCGGACGTGCTGCGAAAGCGATTCCATAGCTCTCCGTTTTCCGTGCTGTGGCGGCCATCGCAGGGGGTTTTAGTGAGTTCAATCTCATATAACCCGACATCCCCCCCAGGAGTCGGGTATCTGTGAAGATTTTATGCTAGGTAGAACGACACGTCGTCTTCCGCTCTTACAGATTTTTCGTGCAATCTACTTTTGTACCATGACGGTCTCACAGGAGTAGAGTACGATCTCCAACGCCGATTCCCTGCGCAGCAATTGTCGACACAACTGCCCGGAAGAGAGTTCGCTTGTCTACAGCGTGAGCTGGGCAGTATCTTGGTCCGCCCGTAGTGGTAGCAAATCGCTGTCACCTCGCAACCGATCTTACACATGTACTCTTTAAAACAACGTTGACTGGTCAGAACCTGTGTAAGTCGGAAGATTACACGTCGCTTTCATCTCAAAGGCCAGCAGGATCGCTCTTATGGTATTATACGCGTATCGATCTCCAAGAAGATGCGCGCACCATGTCGCGAGAGTCGAAGGCACTGGCAGGGTAAGGCGCATTTTCACCGCTTTGGCGAAGTTAGTAGGCTCTCTCGTCCTTTTCCTCCTCCCCGAAATCTCCTTCTGTGCGATTGTCATTGTCCAGAAAGATGTTGCGGGTGGACTTGGGGCCTGCGGTTGTCTTCCGGGCCTCCAAGGAACATTACCCGGGGCGGAATGTATAGGCCGTTGGTGCCTGAGGTGGGGGTCTCACGCATCCGTTTCATACGGTCGAGAGGAGGACGGCAGTCCGGTTATGGTCCCGGACTGACGGTGTACGCACCAGCGAGGGGAGTGGAGAAGGTGAACAATGGTCTCGCCTTCCCCACACCCGAAGAATGCTTCGCCCTCATAAGAAGTGCTCCGTCAGCCAAGAGCGGAGCAACGCACAGGAGGGGTAGCGAAAGCAAGCATGCAGCCTCTCATTTTCAGTGCTGATGGCGGGGGCCATCGCAGGGGATTTCAGTGAGCATAATCTCACATAACCCGACCTTCCCCCCAGGAGTCGAGTATCTGTGAAAATTTGTCCAGCATCAACAAAAAAAGTGTACCTATTCTTCTATTAAAGATCTATAGGTAAATAGCTTAATTTAAAAATCAAACAAATAATTCTTTTACCTAAGTCGAGTTGTAAAAAGTTAAGGGGTCATGAAAATATCATTATTGTTTTGAGCGGAGATAGGCGAAACAAAGCTTGGGAAACCCTTTTAGATACTTTCGCTACATCCAAGCGTCATAATATATTACAACGAGCAACTGACCGTTTAACAAGAATAGGATTTGTTGAAGAAGGGATGTACCGATCTAATCATGCGTACATTAGCATTTAACGCCAAATAATTATTTTATCAGAACGATTTGTTACTTTTATTATATATAATATTTTTGTTCTATCAATGTACATAAAAACTTTGGTTTCTAGGCTACAGTTTAATGATATATAAATATTCGATGAATTGCACCTGCACGAATACAACCGCGGGGGTGTAGGCGGGGTGGACGGCGGGTATTTTCGTTAAGGTAAACCCGGCTCGCCGCCGCCGGTGTCGATGCACGTTCCCCGTTCTTCACATAGATACTCGTTCACTTCTCGCTACCTGTGCATGGGCTTAGCATTGTGTTTTGAATATCAATGGACAATCAACTGAACGCAACTACGTCGCATTTTAATCCATTGTTAGCTTGCCTTTTCGTAAACAGTGTTAATTTTGTACCTACTCTTTGTAGAGTTACATTACCTATTATTTATGAAGAAAGACGGGATGCTAACCACCTTATTAATAAATAAACCGTATAATTTTTCAGCTGTTTAGATTTTAATATTATGTTAATACAAAGTTACACTAGATTGCGATAATATTTGCGAGATTGGAATACGAAATTAGATATTACATACTACTCAGTCGCAATAAAGAAAAAGATCGTTAGAACGGTTTACAGCGGACGTTACTACGGTACGATTGTGTAGGTACATTAGTAATTGCTGATCTCTGTGACTGTGACGTCATGACGTGTTTCGCCAAAGCACGCCATCGCCATGGCAGTTATGCCACGGATCAGCGAACGAAGCGCGTCGAGTGCAACATGCAGGGGCGACAGCAGGCGGGCCCCCACCCTTTTACGACGCCCGTCTCGACCCGCGCGCCAGTCCGTCGGCGTGCGTCCCTAGAGACGCAGGTATCATGAATGTATTGTAATTACTAGTGTTGTTCGTGTCTACAATCGTGCCTTTGTTTAGTGGTGATTATCAGTGAAGTGGTGTTTTTGTTTTCGACACTGAAGATGTCGTGTAAGCGACATGGCCGTGTGTAGTTGACATGTCTTTGAGCGCGCCTGCTCAGGCGGTGCGCGGTACCAGGACCAATAGCCTCGACCAACTTGATTTTCAAGAGCGCAGGCAGCTGATTGCTAGCTCATTGTCTCTCACAGATTTCCTTCACGTCGGGGCTAAAGAAGTTGCTGCTGTTGCCGGTTTGTTCGCTTCGTTATTATGAATTGAATGATAAATAATATCTAGAAATTTAATATCTAATATCCAATGTGTATGTTTTATATACTAGTATTTATTTAACTCATTTTTAGATATTTACTTATCGATTTTAATTTACCTTAAAAACACATAAATATATAAATATCAGGAAAACGCCAACACTAGGAACAACAGGGTAGATTAGAAAAGATGGTTCGTTTATTAAAGGACGGTTTTACTTATAAGTTAGAAACTTAATTTTACAAACACACGATGTACATGTTATAGGAATGATAGTAGTAGGAGTAGTAGTACCTACTCATAAATAACAAACAATCTAGCAAAGTACCGAGACGACGCGAGGGAAAATGCATGGGACAGCTTAATGGAAATAAGGTCCAATGTATACCTAAAAGGTTAAAAGAAATAGAAAATAGATAATATTATAAATGTTTAAAGTGGTAGATTGTAGGTCGAACAAACTACATTATGCTTGTGTATTATGCTGATGTCATATGTCCATTATTACTGGGACATTGACCACTTGTAACAGTTCAGATTTGGATTTGAATGTGATTCATACAAACACTTTTATCCTACGCAATAACAGTTTTTGATTAAAACAATTAATACACAAGAAAAAAAAACAGACCAATTATGGCGATATCTCTGCGATTGCTGATTGTTACACGCCTAATTTGTTCATTTGATTGTAAAAATATGTAGGTTTAGGTATTTAGGTATTTGTTTGTCTAAATATTATTGAGTATTAAACGATTTTATTCTGAAATACCGACATCTAGATCACTTTAATAAGTTTTAAATTATAAAAGAGGACCAAAAGAAAGAGCGAAGCACAAGTTTTGGAGGTCAAATTAAAACATACTTTTAAAATAATTTGATAAACAAAATATGTCTATGATTGTTAATATATTGCAATCAGGAAACATGTGTTTGTTTAACGTATTAAAAAAAAAACTATAGAAAGACTACACTTTTCGGTGTGACACAATTTAACATTGCTAATAATTGTCCACAAGTTGCAAAATTAGCATCCAAAGTTAATATTCTCCTGATCATAGGTTTAGTTTATTTTAATTAACATCGATTGAAGCAAGAATGCGAGCATATTGCATGCATGTAGGTCGTCATGTCAATTCATTTACTACATCTTCGGGACTTCACCTACTCCTTATTCGCTAGTTGGCACTTATTCATTCAATATACCAGAAGTTATTACTTGAATATCAATTACCCATACTACGAACAAATCGATGATTCAAATTTTACAAAGGACATGTAAATGTATTATTTCAATGTATTTGCAGAAGGTTGTACTAGAACACCCATAAAATTTTATGTTCGCGTTTGCGTTCGACAATTTTGTTTCTGTCTATCTTATTAGTACTTATTTCAGTTACTGAAGGGAATTGTCCCTTATCTTTTATTGTTTCGTTATTTGAAATGTTTCTTAGCGACGCTTTTCATACCGATACTGTTAAATGTAACATGTCTATATGCGTTAGACATGTTTACTTGGCCCTCTCTCGTTATCTTAGCAACTAGTAGGTATTATCAATATGTTAAGTTGCTTGAAAATTAGAACAAGAAGATAAGACGAGAATTTATGGAACTGCTATGTTCGCTCTTCGTAATTACAGAATTTTATAAAATTCAAACTAACATTTCTAGTTATGAGGTTTTGGTCGTGAGAGACGTATGCTTTAGCTAGCTGACTTTGTTCTCGTAACACGCTCTCTGAATATAAATGTGGTCGCGTTTAAATGCATACCCAGATAAATATCTTTTTCTGCGATTATCCTGGTCTGTCGTTGTTGAACATTTTGAACTGGTAACAATATAATTATGTCATATACTTGCCGTGTGCGCATTCCTTTATGTAATTTGCACTTCTCCATATTTACATTTTCTCGCCACATTAAAGTTTTAGAGTAAATGGCATTTTAATAAGTTATTAGATAAACATAAACATTGCTTTTATGTCTTTCTGTACAAAATCTATGTTGGTATCAATTATTTATTTAACTTCTGACATCATTTCTTATTTTTTATTTAAAAAAATGTGTTTATGTATTGAGATTAATTTTCTACACAAATAATACTTCTAATTTTTAACAAGACTTTTCTAAGACCTGCAACCGATTCTTTTGGGAGTCAATTATTTCTGAGGTGTCACGTAATAAGAGAAATATAAAATCAGCCAAGTGCGTGTTGGGCCATGCCTGTGTTAAGTTTCCTTATATCCATCATAATATGCGGACTTCCATAAAACATGGTTTTTAAAATTAAACTGTTTTGTAAAACCAGTAAACCTTGATCGAATACTCAATCAATACATATAAATAAAATTGGAGTGTCTGTTTGTAATATCAAAATAACACGTTTTTATTAAATGCATATGAATATATACACGATACTAATATCAAAACACCAATTTTTAAAATTTCTGTCTGTCTGTCTGTCTGTCTGTCTGTCTGTCTGTCTGTTTGTTCCGGGTAAT
>DVXP01002628.1:0-12434 GCA_018235645.1 Junonia grisea | reverse complement strand
TTGGCTGGCAGAGAGCGCAGTAGCGTTAAGCCCACCTTTTGTACAATTTCTTTGTGCAATAAAGAATTTAAATAAAATAAATAATAAAAAGAGTAAAAGAAAAACTGGACTCGCCCAGAAATGTGTGGTTTTTGAATGACCTTTCGAGATCTCAGATTGGTACAGCAATGTATTTTTTTTTTAAGTTACGATAACAGCAATTTTCTGTAATCGTATTTTAGTTTATAGTGACACTTTGTTGAAAAATATTATATAACCATTACTGTATTTACTCAACATAGTTGACTCGAGTTTGTTGACAAAGTTGAATGCGTCAAACATTAATTACATGGACAAACAGATAAACACGCGGATCTCGTTTTCAACACGTCTAGATCGCACTGACCTATGACAACACGGCTCTAAATTGCTAAATCGTTTAGTTACGTATCGGTTATATTTTTACTTATATAACTTAGTGTCCGGAGCTGTAACCTTAAGTTTTGAAATTTCTTATTAATATGCGTAATTAAAGAAATGGGTTACAATTAAAATGAAAACGTGACTTTTAGCTTAAAAAGTTGGGAGTCGCTTTAATTAAAAAGTGTATTGCAAATTTTTGAAGCAGAACACGATGTAATGATGCAAAGTCTTAAACGGATTAGCACAAAACGTATTTCCTTATTATAGAAACGGTAAAGAAAATAACTATATTCGACCCAGTTATGAAATGTTAACACAATGACCAAGACATTTATATCTTAAAAGTTGCATCCACACCAGACGAAGAATGCAGCACGATTGGTGATACGCTCGCAACGAATATCGCGCCTTGCGGAGTGCAAGCAACTCGAACGAATATTTTATATATCAAAAGCAAACGAATAAAATAATTTCTCCCATCATACGCACTTTTGTCTAGCACTCAATTGTTATTTGTTGTTTACGATGATCTCTATTAAAATGTGTTTTAGTAATCATCGTATTTAGGTTAAAAAAATAGTGAGTACTAATTAGGTGTCTCTTAGTTTTCAAGAGAAGAATCTCATATAAACGCGTTTACAAGAACACTGATAAAGATCGTCGATACTAGAGATACACTTTGTTGCAATTTTTGATTCGATTTTAAAAGTTTAACACAAAGCACCTCAACCTCAAAATTTTCCTAGTATTTTTACATTTAGCGATTATTATAGTAAATAAAGTTTAAACGATAATCCGAACTATTGTCGTGCGCGATCCAAGGTTCGCCTAGTGTGTGTCCAGCTTTATCAATTATACGCCAGTCGCTAACAACTGTGTCTGTGCAAGTATCGGAAGACTGTACAAACACACTGCACTCGAAATTGTTTACACATCGATTACATGTTAGTTTAGTCGCGTTAGCCCGACTTTGGAATCGTATTTTCATTCTCTATAATTTACTATATTACAATTTATTTTAATTTTTGATTACTAGCAACTCATCATGAGTTGAGAGAAATCTCTATAAATAATAATAAAATCGATTTAAAGAAATATTTTTTTTATGAAACGTAAAAAATTACAAGGCGACTGATGTGTATTTTTTTTAGGTTTTCGTAGATTACTTTGCAACGTCGTAATATTACTCGGCATCGTTTTGGTCCTAAGTTAATTGTAACCATTTGTGAGGGCAGAAATCCCTTACCGTTTCGCAGAGGTTTTTGTAAGTGCAGTCACACATAACCCAACCACCCCCCCAGGTGCTGGGTGTCTATGAAGATTTACCCTACGTCAACAAAAAAAGTTAATTCACATCCACCAATCCGCAGTGGAGCAGCGTGGTGGATTGAGCTTCATAAACTTCTCCCTAATACAAGAAGGCCTATGCCCAGCTGTGGGATATGTACAGGCTGTGTTACGTTTTTTTTGTTACAACAAAAAAAGTTAATAAGAATTATTCGCCTGTCTCGTATTTAGAGCGAGGAACACCGCGAGAAAGCGTGACTGATAAAAGGATTTATTTTTAATAACTGATTAGATAATGGCCTGATCTGGTCGATCGGAGCCGATACTATCTTCTGTCATTGTTTGATTCATACCTATTTAGATATTGATTGTGCCATCACCCGGAGACGACGAATTGATAATTATAATCACATGTTTAGTAGTAATACCTATTAGTTGCGTGTTGCAGTAACGCATTTTCAAAATGATGTGGTACTATAGATATTAAAAGAATGAAAGGCCAGGCGCTTGGTTGCAAACTGATTTTATTTTACTAAATTGTCCCCTTATATACTGTAATTTGACGTTCTTAGTTTAATTTTCTAATATTTAAACATTTATATATATTTTTAATAATGGCCAATTACCATAACATTATATTTGACATTTTATATATAAACTTACGTTTGAACACTCCTCGTTGCAGTAACTAAGTATGACACGGAAATTGAGAGAGCTTTTGACATACAAAACGAATGAAAAAATGATTCAATAAGTACCTAAATGTATTTTACATAAATTTCTTAATCAAATGACATCCTCAATCCGCTTCCTATCCTTCAAAGAGTCTAATTGAAATCGATCGGCAAACGATCTCAAGATTCCTTACTAAAGATAATGTCACTAACTTTTATCTTACCAAGTTTTCCTTTTTACATAATCTCTTATACTTGTAATACACGGGACGCTCAAGGAGTTCGGTCACGATTTCATTGGCCGAAAACATTTTTATTTTTCCATCGCAAAAGTAGTCCCGAACTTTTACCATTTTAAAGTGTGCATTGAAATATCAAGGTGAACGAGACTTTAGTTTTTTTTTGTAACGGTTTAAAACGAAGTTAATGTTTATTGTATTTGCTATGCTAAAATATTATTGTGAGGACTGTAAAATGTCATAAAAGTAAAAGGTATTGATTGTTATCATAGTCGTATTTGCGTCATATTTAAACCTGAACTTCCAGTTAAGTGTATCATGTTGTATGTATCTTAGGTCTGTGTTTGTGTTCGTCTGTGCGGTATTTCCGGAGTTTAAAATTCTCAGACGCAGAGTATCCTATAGTAGAGACAGAGAGTTTTGAGCATAATTTAAATCTTTTATTATATTTGATAATTCTTAGATTATTATAAGTATACGTATTGTAAAGCATACCATGTTAACATTTACATATAGTTCACAATTTAGTGCTTAGATTCCTTATAACAGTAGTGACCTAAACAATGGATCTATATTACGCAGAAGTTCCCAACGAGTTTTAAATTATTCCAAGACTTCAGATATAGAGAAAAATATAGAGTTCTTTAACTATTCCTCTTATTTTATGATAATGGTAACAAAGACTCAACGATTTATAGGTACAGTCATCGTTTTCATAGCATTTCTCTGTTTATTATTCAAAGTTTATACTATAGTGATTTTCCACAAGTTTACATGTTTTGTACAGTTATAACAATGAATTGTAATTTTATATCCTTCGTAACCCAAACCAAAAATATGCTTTATTTATTTGGCTCTAAAGGCTGTTTTGAGTCGTTAATTTATATGTAAATTTTTAATCTACTACCGGTTCTACGTAAGTTTTTATAAGGCTATGAATACAGCATATAAACACACTGATGTACCATATTGCGTTACCAACATTCGATCAACCAAACTACGTTTTCATTCTGATCAATACTTAAATATTTAAAACCGATTATTAGTATTAATAATAAAAGCAACATACCTATAAAGCTGGACTCGTCGCTGGCATGCAGTGCGTGCATGACTAGCGCGGCGAGGACGGCTGGGCGCGGCGGCAGCGGCGGCGCCAGGCCGCGCAGGCTGACCGGCGCGGCGGACCAGATGGCGCCGCAGAGCATGCCCTAGCGCGCCACGACCATCGCGCCGCGCCTCGCTCTGTACCGACAACAAGGTGTTATAGTAAACGTTAAGCAAGAGTGCGCCAGGCCGCGACGGGACCAGATGGCGCCGCAGAGCATGCCCTAGCGCGTCACGACCATCGCGCCGCGCCTCGCTCTGTACCGATAACATGGTGTTATAACATTTGTTAAAGTCGACAATATTGGCCACATGTGTCCCGTTTCTCTTCTTCTCTCTCTTCTTAAGATATATTCATTGATACATAGAGACGTAACTGACGTTTTTAAGTATCACTGAAGATATCTTCGAAACGTTCAATACCCTATTTTTTGGACTAGACGTCCCGTTTTAAACGGCGGTTCCAATTTTCCGATTTCGGCGGGGTCCCAGTGTCCCCGAAGATATCTTCGGACCACTATGCCTCCTTTTTGCAGATGTAAAATAAACGTTAAGCGGACTTTATAACATCGAATAACATAATTTGGTAACCAGACATGTATGGCCAAAGTAGTCTGTGAACTTTCTTTTCATTTCTATTACGACACCAAGAAGATTTGAGACAAAAGATTCTGGCAAATTCATTCGTTTTTAATGTAACAAAAAATGGTCATATATAACTCACATCATAGTGCATCAGAGAGGAACACCGACATAAGATTATTCTGACAGAATAAATTCTCTACAGAATAAACATAAGACTATTCTGTAGTTTAAATCGATTTAATTCTCGTATACCAATAATTTTTATCATCCTAAACGTCTGAACGTCTGAATTACATTTATCGTCCATTTTGAACACTGTACAGCGTTCGTAATGAATAGAAGCAGAAACTGAGGTGACGTTTGTCTATGAAGTATAAAAGAAAGATAACTTACAACTACGAACTACCGCCAACGATTTCTGAGGTGGTATCTTGAAAAACGTTCCGAATGCACGCAAAAGGAACTAAATAGGTAGTACACTTTTGTTCTTACAGTTCATTAAAACATGAAATTTACGACCTTTTGCAATTATTGACTTGGAAAATTGAACATTGTAGATCAATACCACTAAAGGGACTATTCGAAGACCTATCATTACTAGACATTACTGAATTGTAAATTTTACCGTAAACATGAAAAATTACAGGTTTCGATACCCGTTAAGTTCCTTTACAAATACCAAATAAACGCTTTTGTTCTTTGTAATAAAAACAATGAGGAACATGTATCCCTTACTTTGTAATCCAGGGCTTTTTAAAACATTTTTTATTTATTAGAGAAAGGAGGACCGGACAAAATGGTCCTGGAACCAATAACGACGACATATATGTCATCAGATAGATAATTCGATGTACTCGGAAATACTTTTTTCACTAGTTTCGATATGGAAAGTGGCTACTATCAGATTCCTGTTCATAAAGATTGTAAATATCTAACTGCCTTTATAACTCCGGATGGACTTTATCAATTTAAAAGAGCTCCGTTTGGTCTAGTTAATTGTCCTGCAGTTTTTCAACGTACTGTTAATAAAATACTTAATAAATCACAAAATAAAACTGCCATTGCTTATATGGATGATTTATTAATAACTGGAAAAGAATTTGAAGATTGCTTTTTAAAATTACAACAAACTTTCGAACTTATTCGCGAAGCAGGACTTACATTAAATATTAAAAAATGTAGATTTTTTGAGACTGTAATTGATTATTTGGGTCTAGAAATATCTGCAGAGGGAATAAAACCTGGTCAGTCAAAAATCACTGCAGTAAATTCTTTCCCAGAACCAAGAACTGTACACGAAGTACGCCAGTTCATAGGACTAGCTAGTTATTTCAGAAAATTCATTGAAAATTTTGCTGTTATTGCCAAACCCTTGACAGACTTAACTAAACAAAATGTGACTTGGAGATGGGAAGAACCACAAAAGGACGCTTTCTTGACACTAAAAAATAAATTGGTACAAAGACCGGTACTTAGTATATTTGATCCTGATTATATTACTGAGCTTCACTGTGATGCATCTAAAATGGGGTTGGGTGGAATCTTATTACAAAAAGAAAACTTAGCTTCTAAATTAAAGGTTGTAGCCTATTTTAGCCGCAAGACCACGATTGATGAAGAAAAATTTCATGCCTATGAGTTAGAAACCCTTGCCGTTGTTGCTTCCCTAAACCGATTTCGACCGTATCTTTTAGGTAAACATTTTAAAATTTTAACAGACTGCAATGCCCTACGCTCAACATTCCTAAAACGAGATCTAATTCCCCGCGTTGCCCGATGGTGGATAGCGTTGCAGGAATACGATTGCGACATAGAATACAGACCGGGACATTTAATGCAACATGTTGACGCTTTAAGTCGCAATCCTATTCCTGGCGAAAGCGATTTACAAACTTATGACCATTTCACACGTGTAATGCAAATATCTCAGGATGATTGGCTTCTCAGTATACAGTTATCAGATCCGAAAATACAGTATATAAGGTCTGTTTTAGAAGATAGTAGGTATAAAGATATAATTGATATAAAACAAAATTTTGTTATAAAAAATAATAAATTATATCGTAAAGTAGGTGAACATTTAAAATGGGTTGTACCTAAAAGTGCCCGATGGCAGATATGCCAACGTAACCATGATGAAATAGGTCATTTTTCTACCGAGAAAACCTTAGATAAAATAAGAAAAGATTTTTGGTTTCCGCGAATGAAGAAATTTGTTTCTAAATATGTGAAGTCTTGTTTACATTGCGCTCTTAATAAAGAGCCTGCAGGACCTAAAGAAGGTTTTCTTCATAGCATTCCCAAAATTGACATACCATTCCACACTGTCCATGTGGACCATTTAGGACCATTTGTAAAAAGTGTTAAGGGAAACCAATACCTTTTATTGATTATAGATGGTTTCACAAAGTATTGTATAATAAAACCTCTTAGAAATACAAGAACAGTACTCACGGTCAAAGCATTAAAAGATACTTTTAGTTTATTTGGATATCCTGTTAGAATCATTTCCGATCGTGGCACTTGTTTCACTTCATCAGAATTTAAAAAATTTTGTACAGAATATGAAATTACTCATGTCCTTAATGCAGTTTCAGCTCCTAGGGCCAATGGCCAAGTTGAACGTTATAATCGAACGGTATTAGATTCTCTAAGAACATATAATGACAAGTTAGGAGAAAATAAATGGGATCAAGAGTTGAATAAAATACAATGGGGATTGAATAATACTCTTAATAAAGGGATAGGGAAAACCCCAGCAGAAGCATTATTCGGTAAACGTTTACTTGGACAGGGAGAAGGTAATCTAGGTAATGTAATTTTAGATACGAGACAAAATGATAAAAACATAGAAACTATAAGAGAAGAAATAAATAATTACGTTGAAAATGATCAAGAAAAACAAAGACTGAGGTTTAATAAGAGTAGAAAGGAAGCAAAGGTGTATAAAATAGGTGATTTGGTCAAAATTTTGAAAAACACTCCATCTAATGAAGGTAAAAGTAGAAAGTTATTACCGAAATATACGGGACCGTTTCGTATAACTAATGTTTTAGGCCAAGATCGATACGAGGTTTCTAGCATTCCGGGCTCAACCATATCTAAAAACCGATATAGTAATGTTTGGTCAGCAGATCGCATACAACCTTGGATAAATGTATCACTGAATAACGATGATAATAAAGAAAGTTCAGACAGTGAACTTAGTTCAACTTGAAAGTATACATATTATGTAATTGTAAATTGTATATTGAGCATTATAAATAATTATGTATTTTATTATATTTGTAACTGCAGATTATTGGTAAAAACATTAATTATATTACAAAATACTGTAGATAATAATCTGTAATTTAAGTGTTTGAGATAAATAGTTGAATAAAGTGGAGTATGAAATATGTGTACATTGTGATAGTTACATTGATTGAATTGAAACTGAATAATATTGTTGGGAAGGTTCACACGGTCATAGATGACGAGGGGTGAAATGCCAACAAAATAGAGTATATGATGATGAGGAAATGATTTTTAGTTGGGAAGTCACGCACGGTTGTGATTGTGAGAGGAAACCGACTTTATCGGTTAAGAAGGCTCACACGGTCACAAAATTTGTGATGAGGGGTGGGATGTTAATCTTTAAGGTCTGGTTGAAAACTCACACAATCAGTAATGAGGGGCGTGGTGCCAACACACAGTTGAGAAGTTGAGATGAGTAAGTTTGGTGACAAACTTAAGTCAGAATGGCCGAATGTTAGAATTACATAATTAATAACGAGATTAAGGTACGAGAGTAATATTAATTCTTGTATTAAATTGAGTCATCACAATACTGGATCATAATGATGATTTTTATTGTATTCGAATATTAGTATAAGAATATGGATGTTATACTGACTTTGTTATTAACAGAAAATGTCTACCCTCTTAATAACACAATATTAGTCATTTTTACTAAATCAATGTTGGATGTGTTTCTTAGTTGATTGGGATCATTCTGTAACAAGACTTGAAACGAGCAACATTAATAAAAACTTATTCTGCCAGTCGTAGTCTTTATTATCAGAAGTGGCATAAATTCCGTTTAGAATGCCACGTTCTAAACGAACGCGCTCACGGTCACGTAGACATTCTGACGAGGATACCGATAATTCCCACGATAATAGAAGAAATTCAAGAAAGAAGAAAAGCAAATCAAAGAGGAGAAAAGTTTCTGAAAGAAAAGCAAGTAGAACAAGAGCTCCAAATCCGAAACGAAGAAATACTCTCCGTCAAGACGAATTGGAATTGGCTGAAAACAATCCTGGTACGAGAAGATTATCTTGTTCTGCGACCGGACGAGATCCTACTACTTCAAGAGCTTATTCTGCGACCGGACGAGATGTTTCGAATTCAAGAGGGTATTCTGCGACCGGACGAGATGTTTCGAATTCAAGAGGGTATTCTGCGACCGGACGAGATTCCACGAGACCAAGACAATATTCTGCGACCGGACGAGATCTTTCGAATTCAAGAAGGTATTCTGCGACCGGACGAGATTCTCGTTCCCGTTCATCGGAGAGACAACCGACGAGCGACGTGCCACAGATTTCTCTTCCTCCAAGGCCGCCGCCCTTGCCAGACAATGTGCCGATGAACTCAATTGGTGAGTCGAACAATTTAGAGTCTTCAAATTCAATAGTTAGCTTTAGTGATTTAGCGAAGTTTGTCCAAACTTTAATAAAACCTAGTAGTTTGCCTAACAGCTTAAGTATGTTTAATAGTAATATTTTACCGGAATTTGATCCGTCTGTAAAGAATCATCGTATCGATTTATGGCTATCAAAAGTTAATGAGTGCGCAAAAATATACGGGTGGAGTGAATCTCATACTATACATTTTGCTTTACCTAAATTAACAGGAAATGCTAAAAAGTGGTACAATAGTCAAAATACTGTTTTACATAGTTGGTCAGAGTGGCAAATACTTCTTAGGAAAGCTTTTCCATCCGAAACTAATTTTGGCGTTATGTTAACTGAAATGTTAGACAAAAGAATGAGGGTAGGTGATAACTTAGATGATTATTTTTACGAAAAAATTAATTTATTAAACGCTTGTGACATTCTTGGTAAAAAGGCGGTCGATTGTATAATACACGGTATTGATGATCGAACAATAAGGGCTGGTGCATCATCTGCACGCTTTACAGAACCCGAAGACCTATTGAAGTTTCTTAAAGATGTTTGCAAAGAACATAAAGATATTTTTCGTAATTCAATAGTAAATCGGAATAAAGTAACTAATAATAATAATTTATTTTGTACTAAATGTAACGAATCAGGCCATCGTACATTACAGTGTCGTGCCAAAAATTCGCAATCGAATTTTGGAAATGATATTAGTTATCCACCTTTATGTTTTAATTGCAATGAAAAAGGACATAGAGTATATCAATGCAGTAAACCAATTACGAAATGTGATAAGTGTAATAAGTTCGGTCATATTATTGCAAACTGCCCGCAAAAAACGAATAATGCGTTAAATAACGAAAAACGTGTTTTGTTATCAGAAATTACGGGCACAAAAAAAAGTAGCTCTAAATATTATAAGCAGGCAAAAATAAATAATGCGTTTACGATTGAATGTTTCGTTGACTTAGGAAGTGATTGCACATTAATAAGACTAGACGCTACCTTTGAATTAGGGTTAACTATTTCAACTGATAACTTGCCTACCATACGTGGGATAGCTAATATTGGTGTTCGACCGCTAGGCAAGACTTACTTTTCATTATGTTTAGGGTCTGTTCAGGCAAATATTACGGCATATGTGGTTGATAATGATCTTTTACATACGAAGTTATTAGTGGGGCAAAATTTTACCGAACTATCTAACGTGATTATAACTAAAACAGAAAATTCATTAAATATTTTGTCAACGAGTCATAATGATAATAACAATGAATTAACTAGCTTAGATTCCGAATCAAATGATAAATATCGATTGTATGTATTGTATGATTGTGAAATAGATAAAATAAATTTAATTAAATGTTTTAGTAATGAAATAAGTAACGCGACGATTTATGTAAAAGGTGGGTATCGAAATATAAATGATAAAGAGTATTGTATTCAAGAGGGGGTATACGTGTTAAAAGACGGTAGTTGTGAAATAAGTGTTATTAATTTTTCTAAAAATTTGTTGTATTTTACAAGTAATTTTCTAATAGCCAGATTTTATTTAATCGAACAAGAAAAAGATAATATCTCATCGTTGGAAGTGAATTGCTATAAGTTACAAACTATTTTAAAACCTATTCCCCGTGAAGAAATAATTGTAAATCCACCAAATTTATCTCTTGAACAATTAACGAAAATATATACACTTATTGATTCATATAGAGATTGTTTCGCTCAGAACCTTTTCTTTTGGGCGGTAGGTGTGAAAAAGTGTAGTCTATCTTTAATGAGCTCTAACTAATTCTTATTTTAAAAAATATTGAAAACACAAATTTCAATAAACAAAGTCTATATTTACATAGTGTATAACAGTATATATTTAAAACAAGTTAAATCTAAGTGGTTAATGTTCATAAGAGCTTAATATTTGCACTCACCTGCTGGCTACTTTAAAGTTTTCTTACAACACAAATTATAAAACTACAAAGAGTATAATGGCTAAAATTGAGGAAATTCTAGAAGTACACCGCACTATGGCTGATTCACTTAGCCAGAGAATGGCTGACTTTGAACAAAAATTAAAGTCCACCACTGGTGAAAGCACTAAAATAAGTGTCGATAAGTTGGCTAGCGACTTCAAGGAGTTCAAGACTTCAGTGTGGAACATTCTCAGCCTATTAAGGTCGCTCACTGTTAACTTAGCTGTTCAGATCGACGAAGTTGATAATCAGTCGAGGAAGAATGTGTTACTGTTTGGAGGCATCGAGGAGGCTGAAGGTGAAAATCTATTGTCCACTGTACTGAGCACCATACAAGTATTGATGGGTCTCTCAGATGTGCAAACATCAGCTGTACAGTACTGTCACAGATTAGGGTTCAAATCTAGTAATCGTCCTCGGCCTATTCTTGTCCGGTTTAATGATCTTGGCATCAAAAACTTGGTTTGGAGTAACAAGAAAAAACTAAAATCATCTTCGGTGGTGTTAAGCGAATTCCTGACCAAGCCACGTCAAGGTATGTTTGCTAGAGCAAGGAAGCACTTTGGTGTCCCGAACGTCTGGACTAGAAATGGGAATATTTTCATCAAACTCCCCAATAACGAACGCAAACGAATCCTTGCTGAACATGATCTGGATTTGTTAATATCGAGGCATCCTACTCCTTCTTCGAGCCAACCAGCGGCTACCTCTCCTAGTACCGAGCACCCAAAGGTCAGTCCGGGTACTACGGGACAGATCACGAGACCTGTCACTCGTAAAAATACTGTACGGAAAGCTAATTAGTGCCTGGTTTCCTCTTATATCGCATATTATCCCATAGTACATTTATTTATTATCTTTGCTTTTCATCTTGTGTGGGTATCCGTATTCCGTATCGATAATGTTATTTTTCATGCTGTTTTCATTGCCTTTTTTATAATAGATACCCTCAAAATTTTGTTAATGCAATTGTCACGCAGTACTGGATATTATAGATATTATTCAAATCACTGTAACATTATGTTTATGACAACAACGACAAAAACAAAAACAACAACTAACGTCGAGTGTCAGTGTCGCCACTTGTAAATGCTGTCACTGTCACTTGATAGATTATGTCAAGAAAAATAATGTTTGTTAGATATTTTTTATAGATATCCATCTTTAATTTATTTTAGCCATTTAAATTATTTATTGTAATTAAATAGTTTGTGGTTGTTGATATAACACAGGTTTTTTTAAATATATAGATATATTACTTGTACTTATTATTTTTAGTTTATTATTAGATTTTAGATATTCTTTTTTTTGTAACTTGGTGTCTGTAAATGATTTTGTATCTAATAATTAATTAATTCATGTTTTGTGGCTGCATACATTGTTTTTATTATAGTTATACAAAATATGTACTTATTTAATAGTGGTAAATATATAGATAGTTTTTGTTTGTTTTATTTAGCTTCTAATAATAGAAATCACATATTTTTCAAATAGATACTTGTTGCTTTC
>DVXP01002627.1:0-12438 GCA_018235645.1 Junonia grisea | reverse complement strand
CAGCTGGAATAGCCTATGATTTCAGTACGCAGCAGTGTGTGGAACGAAGAGAGCAGGACTAGCTCGTGGCTAGCAGAAATCGTCACAAGAATATCTAATAAATTAGCATTCCAAAGCTTGAAGTCTCTAGTTTTGAAATTTATAGATCAATAAAATTTGTTACGATTTGATTTCGCTCAATTCTGGTGATTATCATAAAGAAAAATATCTAAATTTTACTGACATTTTGCTCCACGGAATTATTTTTACTAAACTTACTAAATTTTATTGATCCAGAAATCTCAAAACTAGAGACTACAAGCTTTAAAATTCTAGTTTTATGACTCCGGTACGACCATTTTTCACAAAGACACAATTATCTGAAAAAATGCTAAAAATTGCGTCAATTTTTTGACAAAAGTTGTGGGACAAGTACTTACATGTACCTACATGTGTTGACAAAATAATAACCCCTTTTTTGCTTTCGTTTTTGTCGGTTAAATATTGCCCCCCCCTGAACAAATTTCTGGATCCGCGCCTGACTGTACTGTTATCGTTTTCGTTTAAGTAGTAAAATATTTGCTTAAATACCTATAGGTATTCAAGTGAATATACATAGGTTCAAGTACAATAATTATAAATAATGTATGGTAATTACAGAAAATCACAAACTATTTAGTGTAGCGTTCAGAATAATAAAAGACTTATTTTTCTTGTATGCATAGCGTTTGTTACAACATACCTCTGAACTAGGATAAGTGGGCACTCAAGTGTTAACAACTTAAGATTATTATTTAATTGGCATACTGACAATACACGCTTAAATGGAAACATTATGATTTAAATGACGAGACAATGCTTTTGTAATTATTTAATGAAGATTATCTCTATTTATTAGGTACCTACACTAAAATATAGAAATATGTAGGTATACTTTATTATGTATGTAATTTTGAATTTTATTTTTAATTTAACATAATAATCTGTGTATTCATCAACGTGACGTAAACCATAATCATACAATACTCGTACAAACATTATAAACCTAAACAAACATTTTCTTTGAGAACAAGAAACTTTACGTAGATGATTCATTTCGGTGACCGGAAAATCGAAATTAATTTTTTATTATCTCTAATCTAATCTAAGTGTTAATGTGTAAACGGCGGCGTAAAAGTTCTGTGATGTTACGTGTGTATTTCTTAATTTTTTTGAGTTGTAGAATAATTTTACAAACATAGCCTAGAGCCTTTATCACTAAACAGGCTTTCTAATGCTAGAAGTCGAATGACTAGCTCCGAAATTACAGTGTGCAAACGAGCAAATATGCAGATAAAATAATCAGCTTTATAGATTAACAACCAGTTAATCTTTTTCGGTTTTCCGCACATATTTTTTGTATACAACTTCTTTTTCCTCTTTAAAGATGGAATTTCGTAAAATCCGTTTTTAGGTTCCCTATTTTACGGAAGGAATATCCCAGTCTTTAAGCTTATGCTGATGTTACGGACTACGGTTTCAAAAAAATCGTGGTGGTGATATTTGGTTTATGGTATTGAGTAGGTCCCTAAATGGTTTTAAGACACAATTGACTCCATAGGTGCAACTGGATATCTATCGGGTTAGCCAGTATAGATAAATAGATATAAATTACATAAACCCAGCACAATATTTAGGTACATTACAGCTCCGAGACGGGGGTGTACGCCGCCTGTATGAAGAGCTGGCAGAGCGCCATCTCGCTCCGGAACATCAGATGTTAATGACTAAAGCTCATCTACTCAATACTTACATCTCTGAACTGCACGGTACCGGTCTCCCCGAGCTCCGAGACGGAGGTGTACGCCGCCTCGGGCTGTATGAAGAGCTGGCAGAGTGCCATCTCCTCGCTCCGGAACATCGCCCCCATGATGGTGGTCTATCCTGCTCCTTTTTCTTCTGAAAAAGATAATTAATTTGTTAACATAATGCGTGGATACGTGTTGGTGGATCTAACATAATATTGGAAGACTTATTTCAGTATAGGTACCTTATTTAACAAAATTTTTTAAAGTTTAACTGTCGACATTAATGCCGAAATTTCTCAGTATTGTCAAAAGCTAGTACTTAGGTAGTAGTTTTATATTGCACATTTATTACTGATCTGGAAATTAAGATCCAAAATACTTTAGGAGCAGGTTTGAATCATTTGAATTTGAACAAATATTAAAACTTATTCGTTGTTTAAACAAACCTATCAGTGGAAGCAAACTAACGTGTCTAAAAATATTTGTACGTGATTGTGACGAAATATGGATAAGTTAGGAAAAGTAGTATATGGTACAAGTAACATTTTACAGTAGGTACAGATTTTTGGTATAAAAATATATTCTAAGAAAGAGTTATTCAAAATCATCAAAAAATTCATTATTCAAACTTTATGGTAGAGCTTTTGTAGAATTGAATCATAAGATTTATTTCTAGTTCCAAAACTTAACTTTGTGTCTAAAGTATTGTGGAGAAATGATGCCTAGTTTGTTTAAGCACAGAATCGTAAAAATTAAACTAAAACATGGTTACAAATGTAAACGTTTGAGCTGATCCAAGAGATACCAATAAAATCCGTTCCGCGTTTAAACAACAATGCGAAATTTCATTGTATGCCGGTATAATTAGAGGCGTATGTATAATCACAAGCACGTGAGCTGTATTTGTTTTATGAATGGAGTATCCGAACGAGACAAAGTTATTTAAATATCATCACTCGCATCTGATTGTTCGCAACGTACCTATACTTGCTATTATTTTACAAATAAAGTTAACCTTTTACAATATAGATATTAAAAGCTACATTTTTTTTTAACACTTGCAATGTAGGAAAGTTTGGTTTCCTATGGTGGAATGAGATGACCGCCATTAACCATTGGATGACGTCACTCAAGCGTATCTAAGTATTCTATAGAAACAATACTGCACGATACGAAATATTATCAACGTCGATCTAGACAAACACGTACACTAAGACTACAAATAAAATTTACTGGTCACGATATTCATTAAATTTCTCAAAATGAATCGATTAGAATATTAATTGTATTGTAAACATGCCTTCACTCCATCGACCTTGTATTAGTTGACACCTATCCTATCTAGTAATTGTTTAAAGAAGCTATTCTAGATACAAGCCGGAATGGGGGCATGATTGTATCAAGTGGATCACCTTTCTACATGCCAAGGTTAGAAATGATTGCTTTAGTTATTGTTATCGTTATGATCAATTGTTACTGAGGGCTGACTTCGAACGTAACGTTAACGCTCAGTAATCAATCCATCTCGTGATCGATTGAGTGAGATATATTAAAATAAATAAGTAGAAGATTAGCGTTTGCTCGTGACTCGTTTTTGTCTTTAAGTTATAGGTATCTACATTGTCTTTCGTCTCTTTAGCGTTTGCGTTCTAAAGCATAAATTAATTTTATAGGGGATGCCTATGACATCATAACTAACATTCTGGCCCAATCCTTCAGTGGTTTGAGCTTTGCTTTGAATTACTTTAAGTTTCTTAAGCAAAGAGATTTCTTACCCAACCTGTAATTATAAGTATAATTCGTGTATTTATACGTTTTATATACGTGTCTATAGTTAATGAAGAAACCTGCGTTTAGTTATGTGTACAATGCTTTACGTTTCGTAGTCATTATTGCGCTCTTAGAGACGTTATGTCCTTATTTTTATGAAACATCACCCATGTTTCATAAAAATAAGGACATAAAATTAAAACTTAAAGCGAACAAAACCGCGGGTACCTAACAGTTACCAACAGAAGGTCCACGTCCATCTAATGACGTTATAATTATAGGTGTGAAAGTAAAGTTATAAATTATAGGATTTCATTTGTCAAGTACAATGATAGTCCTAATGACTAGTACCAAAACTTCAAATAACCACATTTGGTTCAAATCCGCCAATACATTTATTGATACCGAACACGACAAATGTTGCAACTAACTAAGCTTTTCACTATTTAATTAATGAATTTATTTCTCACGTTATTACACATACGAATTTTATTTTTACATCGCAAAAAAATGTTCCAAGGAAAGTCAAATTTTGTAGTAATTAATGTTTAATATGTCACTGTTATGCCGGTTTAAAGTCGTCGAAAACTGTTTTCATTTAAGTGATAATGGTATCATATTGCCATTATCATTGAATGAAGTCATGAAATAATTGTGTACTACGTCATACTTAAGTTGATTCATTGTTACTATCAGTGCTTCGTTTTAAAGATTTTCAAAGCGTAAAATGTGGTTAATAATATCAATATATCAATAATAACATAATTATATAACTTATGGGTTTAATTTTAAAAAAATTTAAAAACAATCCCTAGCAGTATCATTGCTACATACTTCTATAAACCTAATAAATAAGTTATTCATATTTCATATGAGAAATAACTTTTTTTTTTCGATACAAAGGAAACAACTTAAAAAGTAAATTTATTAAAAATGAACTAAAAGGCAAAATATACTTATATATTTTCTACAACATTTCGATGTAAAACTTTTTACTAAAAAAAGGTAAACAGCCTATCTGATCTGTTTTATTATTATCGCAGCTTCCGGCACTCAGAAAAAGTTGTATTGCAACAAAACGCAACGGTGAACAATGTAGTTTTTGCCGCCGTTACACGATTACTACGCCTATGAACCCGCCCAATGAAGCAGGAATTGTTTCATGACCGAGCTGAAGGCCAATGACGAGTTTTTGTTACAGTTTTTGTTGATAACTATGTCAAATGATCGCAAGAAGGTGATGCTTTGGGATAATCTGACACAGATCGGAAGAGCATTAAAAATGGCTGCTTTATTGCTTTATGCTTCTTCTGTTTTGGGTGAAAGTATTTAAATGAATATGAGTCTTAATTAAATCATGTTTTTGAAGAAGAAAAAAATATTGAATTAAAAATAAGAGATGTGAGATAAAACTCAAAAAACTGTGGCATTATTTTTGTATTGAAATAAAACTACTTTAAACGGATTTAAATCGCGTATATTAATTATTTTTATCATCTCGAAGTTTGGAGCACTTTACAGCGTTCGTGGTCACGGGTAGACTGAAGTGACATTTGTCTATTTGATATCTTCTATTAACTATTTTCTTAGTTAATATACGCAATTTAAATCCGTTTAAAGTAGTTTTATTTCAATTAGTAATATTCGCAAAAATCTAAGACAAAATAAGAGATGTAGCTTAAATACTTCTTCTTCTAGGGTACAACTCGTAAAACGTATTCAAACCACGAAGGATGCGTGTAAGAATTTCGTAACATTGTTGACGGTGTATATGCGAAAAGTAAATGCCGGATACAATTTCAGCTCTTAATATAAACATTGTACAGGATAAATTTCCTTGCACCTATTAACGCTAACGTTAGTATGATCAGTAAATTGTTCGCAGACCGCATTTTGACGAGAAACAAAGCAGACTGGTATAAATAGGAATTGTTTTCTTAGTCCTAACTGCCAAGACATACAGATTTTCTTGTACACATCGAAATACAAATAGCTTTAATGACAACGTACCACTAATTAGTTACGTTTCAGACAATACCTAAATGTCATCTTGAAACTGCTTTGGAAACAAATGAATCTCATTTTGATACTAAATACAATAATATTTTTTACAAAAATTAGCATGAGAAGAATGTTTAGAAACAAGAAATACCTATTTAGCCTTCAAAAATCTGACAATGAGTGTTATTCCTCTTAAAACTTTATGACATTTAAAGTGTAATTTAAATTAACTTTTTTATTGCTATTCTAGAATCCAAGAACAATTACTAAATACTTACGAGTATATCAATGAAATCAGCAATAAATAAAAGTAATTGTGCGCATGGCGTCACTTTAATAGATCGTAATTGCACTAAATTATAAATTTGTTACTTTGAACAGCTATGAACTCATTGTGACAACAGTCATCCTAAAACATTTAACAGTTTGAAAAGTAATCTAAAATATATGATTAGGTATATGAAATAGAAGTACTTTTACAAAAATAGATTTATTAATTTTTGCCCATACATACATATACCATACATATGTATGTATATTAAAAGAGGGCTAAAGGACATGTTAAATTTGTGATATATTATTGTAATTAAAGTCATGTCCACATTATTTACGAAGGTCGTCATGAGCGGGTTTCCGGTATTCGTTTTCCCTCTTCCGATATTGTGACCTTTGCTTATACTGGGCCGTTCGATTAACACATTTAGTGCCCACAACACACCTGTTGGGTCGTGGCTATAGGTAGCTATGGAAAGGATAAGTCTATGCCCAAAACCCACCTGTCTGTTATATTAAAAAGAATGCATTAAAAGAAATTATGCGTAAATATTTTTTTACTATAATAGTTTCATTATTAAAATTGTGTCATTATATTATGAACACTAATTAAAATGGATATTATGATTAATGAAAATATATTGTAAAATTCTACTAAGTTATTTTGCACAACCTTGCACGTATCACGCGCAAAAAATTTGGACCCGACAGGTGGGTTTTGGGCGTAGGGGACGGAGGAAGGGAGAGGAGGGAGGTTACTTCGTCATTTTGCATTTGGATTAACCTGTTGGGTTGTTATGTAAATGTAGCGTTTTTTTCGTGGGCACAGGATAAGCGATTCCTATTTTGGGCTGGGCAGCGAATGTGTTAAAGGCATCTAGTACAAAATTTAAATCAGCCATTTCAATATTTTTATATGGAATTTATATTATATATAATTTTTATAATTTAAATTTGAATAACTGCTGATTGATGCAATGAGACGAATCTAACACTTTCAAAGCTTAAAATTAATACGTGCTAAAATTTAATATAAGTAGAGCGCTCGACATGTAGAGCCTATAAAATTTTCAATTTTATATAAATTTTACACCTGGATATTCTTAATTTAGTAAATCATTTGGAAAATCAAGAAATAAATTATATTATTACAAAAGCACTAAATTAACAGCCAGTATTAATAACGATGAACAAAGCTGTCGATAAACAATTGGTGTATTCTTGTAAACCCACTAAATTTAGTTCGCCAGGCCGGCAGGTAATAGACGATGACGGCATATTAATCGTTTAATGCTAGGCTGTTCGCACCTGCTGTTTATCGCTAAATTCTCAGAGTTATAACTAGGAGCTGTATACACTTAGATAAATAGCTGAGGTAGACTTTCAGGTGCTTTTTTTGAGGTAGACTTCCTAGTTTCAGTTTTGCTAAATTGATTGGCGTTTATGGTTTCTTCTCTTCTCCTATGAGTTGTAGCGCGACGTTTTTTATGCTGGTAACCTTCGTAAATAAATAGGATATTTATGTATAAAATTTTAAGAGATTTTTTATCAGATAGATACGGATGCAGTATCTGATATTATATTTCTGATAACAAACACTTGAGCTTTACATCATAAGTAGGTATTAAAACATATGAGGTTGTATTAAAATACTCCTAATGCTTTGTTTGCTTTAGGATTAATTTTACATGGTATCTGCATTACACGAAAAAATTTAGAAATAATTATTTTTTTTTTTCGTTTAAAATACTTATGCAATGAACTAAAACAACTGTTAAGTTTAACAGTCACCTCTAAACATGAGACGCGGGACTCTTAAAAGTTTAACGACACAAATAGTCACAATATGTAGAGGTTTTTAAGTGGTATCTTGAATACACTTTACGGCACTTAACGGTTACTCTTTGCCATACAAGAATTCTGGTTACATTACATACGGACATACATACATACGAGTATGTACCTACATACATCCATAATAAGTTTATCGTCGAGATTATTGTATCTTTAGCCAACGCAGTCAGAGGATGAAGTGAAAACAAGAATTTCATTATTAATAAATTCTAATTACACATTTAATTAAAGAAAAACTGTTTTTGGTAACGTTTTATATTTACAATGGTCACTGTATCGTTTAGAAAGAATTAACACTAGGTATATAAAGTGGTCGGAAGTTGACTCTTAAGCAAGTAACAAAAAAAAAATATTTTTTTTCTCGGATTTAGAGGAGCATATGCATTTTAGCTTAGCTAGTAGAAAATAAATTGCAGTGCTACCTCTATATATAACGACTAGGCTTACATTGTATGCTTTACTAAACTAGTGGCTAGCGATATTTTGGCCAACAAAGACGACCATTGTAAAGCCATTGCGGTTACACAAGGAACAATAAATCCGTTTACATAGCCAATCTGATTCAAATAAAGCCTGTTTGTTGAAGTTAACAATATTATACTACAGATATTAAAATATTTTGTAACATTATGACCTCAATAAATCATTTTAGTAATTCGTCAATGCGTATTTTTACTCATGCACGCTCTTCTTCGTTTAAATTCAAAGTTATGAATACTTTCATATATTTACATAAGTTTTTCAATTGTATTATCCGTTATAATTGAAAGTAAAGGTTATTTAATTTCAATGATAAAGGACAGAACTAATGAAACAAGTTGACGCTTTCTCTCTGTTTGCTATGAATAATGAATATTTGATAAGTAGATACAACTTATAAACATACTAAAGAAGTAACTGCTATAGTTATCACTTATCACATTGTCATTTTCCAACCGAACTTCTAGTCTATCATTTGAAATTACGAAGTAGGTAGCTATCGCTTTTAAATGTCAGAATGTTTTGCATTTTAATAGAGATTGTGGTCCACAATTAACTTGCAGTGTATAGATAAAATGAATGGGTTTTAATTTACATACAAACAACAACCATTATAAATGAGAGGTGTACAGTACATCGTGTACCTACTACCAAAAAGCCCATACCTCTGATCGACCTGAATTTTTGTATGTATATGTATTTCGATGTTTTGATAACGAAAATAATAGCCAAAATACCCGCAAATTTCTTTTTCAAGGTCAAATCTAAAGAGATACAAAAAATATGTTTTTCAAGCATATCACAAAAACTATTCGTCGTAGAAAAAAATGTTTCCTACAAAAGTTATAGATACTAAAAAGATGAATATATTTTGTTCTATATACATTTTTTCTACTGTTTTCGAGAAAAATAAGAAAAATGCTTGAAATTGCATAAATTTCGCCTAAAACCTGATAAATTCTAACGTATGCGATTTCTTAGGAAAAACCGAATCTGTAAATCCTGACTCTATGTGTTTTTGTAAGCCGAAGGCTGCGGAGGTGAGCATGGATGCCTGTGCTTTGTTACGCTTAGGCGGTGAGGCTGCTCATCGCACAGCGCCGGAGACGTTCCAGAGCGAGTTTTTATTTAAAAAAATGTATGTGACAGATAAGTATTAAATTTTAAGCGAAATAGACGCATTTTGGAGCATTATCGCAATTTTCTCAAAATCGACTGGTCTACAACTTTTGTAGAAAATATATTTTTCTGAGATTAATATTTTTTATTGTAACCTTGAAAAACACTCTTTATTTCTGCACTTGACCTTGAAAATGAAACTTGCGGGTATTTTGGTTATCATATTCGTTATTAGCCCACCAAAATAACAAACCTACATACCAAAATTCAGATCAATCGGAGGTATGGGCTTTTCGGAAGTTTATCCTAAATGAGAAAGTGTCTCTATCTTTCTGTCGGTCTTTATCTTTACACTTCTAAAGCGCTGAAACAATTTGAAATACATAATTAGGTTCGCGTTATGACCGATATCCATGCGGACTAAGCTGCGGGCAAAATCTAGTTACATAGTTGCAAAAGGGAATTCATTCATCATATCAATATGTATTATTCTAATATACACATAATACCTATACAAAACATATTATTCCACGTGTTACATAATACAACCATGCAGATAGAGAACATACGGCGATAATATAAACATTATGAAATCGCTAACTGTTAAAGTAACATGATTGCGAAGCGCAAGCAAAGTGAAATGTAACACGCAGTTTACGTATATGAAATAAGCAAACACTAAAATATGTCATATTAAATTTAAATTTCATAGAAAAATTACGATAAATGAAAATTGTTGTAGGTAAATTCAACAATGTCTGAACATGATTCGAATTAGTATTAGCGCATGTCCGTCGAAATGATCTCGGTTCTGATTGGTAGATACTTTATTTTTTTTTGTTTTGCGCAGCTTAATGCGCATATTTCAGATCATTCAAATTTCATGAATCGGACTATATTAAGAAAACGTTACATTGATGCACTGTTGTTGGTTGTTGTTGTATTGAAAAAAATTTAAACGTTGAGTAATTTGAGTGTTGTTAAGAATGGTCTAATTATTTATCATTCCGAGCCTTTGCTAAATATTTGTTTCGAACATTAGTCACAGCTGTTCACCGGCGTTCCTTTAATCGATATCTAATAATTGTAGCGTCGACGTCAGTTGAAATAACTTTGAATCGTTTCAAGTAAGCGCATTTCATTTGCGTATTTTATTTTCAGGTTAAGTAATAAGTATGAAGATAGGAATAATAATCTTTAATTTTAATACCTATGTCATTACAGTCAAGAATAACGTATGAAGTAATTAATTCATTTAATCAAGGATGCATTCTGTTAATAGCTTGATACTTTTCTTACTTCTATGATAATTACGTCAGGCGCGGATTTCGGATGAAGTTTTTAGTCGTATCCTTGACTAAAGCTGCAAGAGCTATTTACATATATAAAATAGATTTGTACTTTCAAGTTATTTCTACACCATTACCTAAAAAAGTTGCACAATTAGTTCATTTTTTTGTAAAAATATTTCTTATTCAATAACTAACTATTTTGTTCAATATAAAGAATAAATTCTTGGTAAGATAAGTAAAACAACTAAATGTCTTATAGCGCGTAACAATTCGATCAAATAACTTTACCTTTGCACCTATTCTCAGGTAACTAAAAAAATATAATGAATGCGGGTCCGGTTTATGCGAATTTTAATGTTGCTTGTTATTATTCCTACTGAGTCGTTTAGTCTGTATTATACATACCTACCTACATTAAATTTTCAAACCAAAATAATGCCTCCGTTCAAATTATAACAATTGTCCGTGTATTGCTATTTAGTACGTTACGATGACGTAATGTCTAGTTATATTAAGACTTATATATCCATACATATAAATAATATTGAAGTGCCTGATTGTAGTGTCATTAAAAAAGCTTTTTAAAAATTGCATATAAATATATGATTATTTATATCGAAGCATCACTTTTTATAGTTTTACTCTGTTTGTACCTGTATCTGCTCGTCTGTTTCGGGAATTTTTTGGAACGGCTGGACCGATTTTGACGGGACTTTGACTGATAGAATGCCGATATTATAAATAAGATTACTTTTATTTTAGAACCGGGATTAGTATTCCATGGAAAAATTTAATGTCAAGCGCGGAAGGAATGGCGGGCAGCAGTTAGTGGTAAAAATTAGGTCATCAATCAGCGTACCTATTTATTATAACCTCATCACGTAAGGTGTAAAATCATCAGAATTTCCATAATACTTATACATTATAGGAAAAATAATGGATGTCTACCTTATCTACCAAACACTTTTGATAAAACAGTAATTTAAAAAAATATATTTTCAATTTTCAATTTAAGAATTGTCGCAAAATGTTTTTGTTAACTTGTTAAGTTTCTTTTCTTTTGAACATTTAAAAGGCCCTTATATAACTAAATCTCAAGTTGATTGCTGATAAGAAAGTCTTGAATAAACTCGGTTATTGCCGTAAACGTGCTGCTCCTCTCCCGATAAAACTTATCTATCTTCGTTGAGACGTTTTGAAGCAATGTCAGATAAAATGACATGATGATGAATTACCTTTTTTGTTGAGATAATTTTATCATATTAAATATCTTTTGCTATTGCCATGAAACAATTTTGATAGAATGTATTCGTTCGATTCCATTATATTTTTTTTACAAAAATTAACTACCTACTGCTCTAACTATAGATAAATATTTCACAAAAACTTATGATAATAATTTGCATTCTATCTGGGGAGCTTTATGGCGGTTAATGAAAAAGGTGCCTACTAGTAGACAACCTAAACGTTGAAGAAGTATTTAATGTCTACGTGTCTATGAGAACATATGCACCGCCAGAGCAGTTCCAATTTTAATATAGGTACACATATGTATGTAGATATATTTTTGCAAAGCTTTGGTAAATATAACTTCTTTATGAGAGTCAATATAGGTATTTGTAATACGTTCTTAGGTATTTTTTCAGTGCTACAGGTAGGTATTGTGCATTCGTGTGGAACTAATTTATTCCGATCACGATTACAGTATGTAATAATATAATGGGTAATGAGTAATAAATAACATGAGAGTCATGGACTTTTAAAATTGACCACCGTAATGATTATAAAAAATATTTGAATTTTAGTCTTAGGGTTCATTCAAGTATTACGTAACGCAGTTTGGGGGGAGGGGAGGGTCTTGTAAAACGTTACGGTGCGTTATG
>DVXP01002626.1:0-12444 GCA_018235645.1 Junonia grisea | reverse complement strand
TTTTAATTATCTATTATTATATATTATATATTAATATTATTTCTAACTTCTAATTTAGATTTACAGATCATTCATATGTAATCGTCCGTCAATAGTCTATATAGCTATAGAACATTGCTGTGACTTCCTGCCTCTAGTTTCATACAAAATGAAGGCAGTTTTAAATAAACTGTACACAGGAGGTCATAGTAAGGCTGGCTTGACTTTAGCAGTACCACATGAACGGAGATACTTGGCGAAAAGTATCTAATTTACTGCATTTTGTACGGAGAATGAGAGAACCGTAGTCCAAATCTTTAGTCTTTTCTTTTCTTCGAACATCTATTCATTCCTTATTTAAGATAACAATGTATTTATGTCCATGGGCGCAAGTCATCTCTCACCCTTTGATTGCCCACTATATTTTATATTTTTCAACAATAACATAAAAAAAAAACCAACTCACCATTAAACGTATCACACCACCAGAAAAATACGGTAGTCAATCGATCACCAAAATCTCTTCAAAGGAAATCTTCATTACCGACTTCAAAATGGCGGAGCCAATTCTTTCCATTAATATTCTTAAGAGAGCAAGTGCAAAATATGCTTGTCTCTCTCTAACAATGTTTTATAAACGTTCTATATCTCTCTCGCAGGATAAGCCACGTGATCAGCGCAGAATCTGGAAACAAGATAAATAGGTGTTAGAATCAAACTAGATTTACAAATTTTGGGTAGCCAAAAGTGGTATTGGGTAATACGAAAAAAATGGACATTTGCAACACTAAAGAGCTACAAAATGCGTTGCCGGCCTTTTAGGGATATGGAGGGGGAATGGATGGGGAATTAATGGGGAAGGAATGGGGAATTGGGCCTCCGGTACCCTCTTTGTTTCGGTGTTTTTTTTTCTTCGATTTAAATAAGATTTTCAACCTATTAGGTTCTCAACCAACTTCAATAAAGATGGAGGTTCACAATTCAACTGTATATGATTCTTTTTTTGTTTGTTATGACCAAGTTGGCTTCATATAAATTGTCTTAAACTCTCTTTAGGAGTTATTTAAAAATATATACAAAAAATCGTTCGCCAATAAAGCAATCGATGTAAAAACATAAGCAATCATGAAAAAAAGAAATCAATTCATGGCCCAAAATTTCTCAGGGTTTTATAAAAGGAACCAACGGAATCCTAATATAAGACTGTATTTAGAACTGTTGTAAGTATTCCGCTAAAATATTCCCAGAACATATACAATTTATGATTAAAACTATTCTAACAATAAAAAAAATAAATAAATAAATAAATAAAAAAATAGAAAAATGTGAGTTCTATAGGCCCATAACTTTCTTTGCCCGAATGGGGCGTTACAGGACTTACACGTATTTCCCAATTAAAAAGTTTTTCACATGCCCTACCCATGGAAAAAAACTACGCAGCCCCAATATTTTTCAGGACACACGATCCTCGTAATACAGACTTATGCGAAAATCTAAAATTCTAGAAGGGAAGATAGTCATTTTGCAATTACCAATAAACAAACCAATTTAGAGGAATTTGCTCGAAAATGGACTCAATGGTTTTAGGAATAAGGCTGATGCTACTAAGAATGGTCTTTTAGTAAAAGATGGGTATGAGATCTAAAGATTGTTGGTGAAAAATTGACTCTATACCTTTACAATAAGACTCATATTCGTGAGAATGGTCTTGATGTAACATATCTGGAAGAATTTTAAGGTTTCTGCTCGATTTTGGACTCTATGCCTTTGGGATAAGAATCTTTTGTTTTGCCAGTATGTTGGCTTTAAGTACGGGTCCTCTAAAGTGCAATTTATTGGCGAGTTTGAACCGGTGCTCGGGTGTTCCGTGCGGTATTCATTTCTAGAAGGACGGATGACGATAGAAAAATTGGCGTATTGTAAAAAAAAAAAAAAAATTCTTTACTTTTTTTTTTCTCTTTTAAATCTACCGTGTTAAATATTGAATGCTATCATTTAATTGGTTTGGTTTTATTTTAACTTGAAATAAATTGATTTTTTTTTGTGCACTATATTTCGTTTTTTATTAGAAATATCTGTTTTATTTAGTTTTAAAAATTTTGTTTAAAAATACGATTAAATTTATCAATTTAACCGATTTTTTTATTTCATTGACATTTTTGTCGAAAATTTCACAAAATAAAAAATTCACAAACGCGATTCGATTTTGTTTTTATTTTTTAAACATTATACTTTAAATATTATCTATGAACTCACCAAAAAGCGTCGTACGCGCGAATATACAAGATGGCTGTCATTTTGAAAACTTTTTTTTTTAATTTTTCGATCAGAGGCAACGATCCTCGGTCAAGTCCGAACACTGTCTGGACTGCAATGAGGGGACACAATTGCTGCAACCAATGAGCGATTTTGGCCCAATTTCATTCATTAAGTACTACTGTGAGACATTGAATACATTTGAATGGACACATGGATAAAAAGATTTTGTTGACTAAATTGTCATTATTTTTGGTCTATTATAGGAACTTGGAATTTTGAAAAAAGAAGATCGAAAATTTATTCAAAATGGTTCGGGAAAACTGGTTTGGAATGTAGAATCTACCGAGAAAAATCGATAAAAAATTCGATAGGTATTGTTTTAAAATTGTATTGAAGACTCGGTGGTACACAAATAAAAAAAAAGTGATAAAACACATATTTTGAATTTGAATTTAAGAAAAAATATAAAATCTTTGCATAATAAAAATCGGCCCGAAAAAACTACATCCACATATTGGAAGATAATCTCGAAACGGCTGAACCGATTTTGATATAACATGTCTAAGAACCACCGCTAGAAAACACTCTTTCAAATGAAAAAACTGGATCCAAATCGGTTCACCCGTTTAGGTGCTACGGTGCCACTGACAGACACACAGACAAACATAGCGGTCAAACTTATAACACCCCTCTTTTTTGGTCGGGGGTTAAAAATTAAAAGAACAAGTATTAGAAAGTTAAAAAAAATCAGCAAGTATTAAAACATTAAAAGTATCTAATAGCAATGACAAAACAGCAGCAATAGTTATTTATAAAAATATCAACAAAGTGCTTTTGCGAGACATGTCTTGTAATTAATAAATCTAGAAATCGTTGTTAGGTCGTTTTGCAAAGACGACGTATTTGAGATATAAAAAAAAAATTGCGGCCGAATTGATAACCTCCTCCTTTTTGAAGTTGGTTAAAAATACAGCATTGAGTCGATTTTGTAAACAATGTTGGCTAGGTCGTTGTTGCTCCCGCGGCGTAAAATGTACCCTTAAAATATTGTGATATAACTCAAAGTATACTCCGATTCACGAAACTTGAGTGATCTGAACTATGCGCTACGCTTCACAGAAGAAGACATTAGCTATCCACCAATCAGAGGCTACATAACATTACCCTACCAGCTACCACTACCAGTGGCGGATTTACCGCGAGGCCGGGACCTTGGTCGCTAGATTTTTTAGGGGCGCAAAAATTAGCTTTTGTGGGGCGGCAAATTTGCAAAAAGGCGGACGACCTTTTTTTCCGAAAATAGTATATTTAAGATAGGGAACGGAGGGTGTCGACCTTTTTTCAGCTCAATTTGTATATGTCACATAAAGGATGGCTAAGCTAAGGGCGCTGAATCAGGGCCTAGGGCGCCACTTGTGCTAAATCCGCCACTGCTTGTACCTTGACTTAGGACATAGGCTGCTTTTTATCCTCGTCTAATCACAGACCGAGCCTGGGCATCATTTAGTGCCTAATAAGCTACATAGCATTATCCCACCACTACTAAATATGTTAAAAAACGCGACCGACCTACGAGGCTTCGAGAGCAACAATAGCTTATCAACAGAGTTGAATACAAAATTCAAAGTGTCCTTAAGGCTTATTCCCATCTCATACATTGTTTTAATTAAAATATACATATGAGCCGAGATGGCCTAGCTGCGAGAACACGTTGATCTAAACCGAAGGTCGCGGGTCCAAACCCTGGCTAGCACCGCTGAATATTTAGCGGTGAAGGAAAACATTGCGAGGAACTTATGGTGAGAGAAATTCTGACACATGTATATCCGCCAACTCGCAGTGGAGCAGCGTGGTGGATTAAGCTCCTAAACCTTCTCCCTAACAAGAAAAGAGGCCTATGCCCAGCAGTGGAACATGTACAGGCTGTTACTAGATATTTTGACTTAGGGTTCATTCAAGTATGACGTAACGCAGTTTGGGGGGAGGGGAGGGTCTTGTAAAACGTTACGGTGCGTTATAGGGCCGGGAGGGGGTATAACAAAAAGGCGTTACGTAACGACATAATTGTGATTTTTAGATGAAAATGGTCTCGAAAATTATTTTAGTAACCATTTTTACCTAAAAATTTTAGTAAAATGTTACGTAACGTCTTGGGGGAGGGGTACAGAACAACGTTACGGTGCGTTATATGTAGGGGTCAAAAATCTTCAAAAATTGCGTTACGTAACACTAGAACGACCCCTGTTGTGGTCGATTAAACGCCATTTAACATTTACACGTTAATTATTTTGCTTCTGCGATTATTTTTGTAAAATATTAAAATCGCGTTTGTGATTCACGTCACATAGTGGACTTAAAAATATTTTTGCTACATTATGAGGGACATTTGTGACTTAAGAAGGACCAAGTTATATTTAATCTAACACGCTTTTTTCCTTGCAGATTAGCAAACTGAAACTGTTGTGGAATTAATTAGTATACTTACTGCCTTTAGCTTTGTTCCGTACAGCAATGTCTATACTTGCTGTCTATTCTATACTACTTTCCTTTACCTAATCCCTTTAATTTGTATTTGCCTTCAACCTCTAACCCTATTTTAATCAACTTTCCTACTGCGTGCAACACATTTGGCAACTTAAATGTTCATGGGTGGCAGTGGCTACTTATCATCAAGTGACCTTGTACATTTGTCAGCTACTGTCATAAAAATATAAAAGAAGAAAATTAAGAAGGATAAGAGAGTTAAACCACGTGTACAATTATACGTTTACCAAAAATTCTCCCAACATTGCCAGGTATTGTCAGTCGGCAGGAAATCGCGGCGTTTTCCCTAATCGCCAAACACGTGATGAATTTTAATCAATGTTTTCTTGAAAGGCAGGCGTTACATTTGTAAATTTGACTCCCTTAATTTTGTAAACTACTTACGGATATTTTACTAGGCACTGCAAATAATTTTGTCACATGGTATTTAAGGTGAGTATATGTAAAATTTAAAAAATGAAAGTTTACGTTTTAACAACAAATATTGCCAAACAAAGTGAAGTTAAGTCTAAAACAGGTTTGAGATTATCATTTGATATCATATACCTTATATAGGTAAGGGCTAAGACCAAGGAATGTCACAATTGTTATTTCGTTTTCTTTTTTATAATACAATCGAACCCGCTGCCTTAATAGCGCTTTCAGCACCACTACACTAGAGCGGTCGTCGTCTTATTTGCTCACAATTCCAATATTCCTAAACCTTTAATAAAATGACGTAGGTCTGTCTCCAGACACTGAAGCATTATAATTATGCCCTAACATGTATAGATAAACGAGTTTTTGTTGGAGCGAACTAGAACATGACCTAGAACAAAGCACAGGGGATAGGGAGGATTGAGCCCGCTAATTGCTTGTGAGTTGCTAACAAGGTCCTCTAATGTAAATTTTTAATGACTGACGGACAGAAATTCTGATGGAGTTTCGTGTAATTAAAAGTTCCGTGTTTGAAAATGATATATTTTTTAATAATTCACGTTGTAACGTATAAAAGTTGTAATGTGATGGTGTTAATGATGAAAAGACATTTTTGCTACGCAAAATTACATATATATTTTTAAATACTTGGCCCTTATTCTCTATTTCAAATCAAATCGTATTTCTAGTTTGAAACACGCTATTGTCTTAAAACCGTATTCTCTATGACATTGTGAAATTGAAAGGTCACGTTACGTGGCTCGTTCCATGCTGCCAAATAAGTAATTAAGAAATCATAAAAAATTAACCGAAATTAATTAACTTTTTTGAAAAATTGTTAATATAAACGGATCGTGCCATCTCCAAAAAGATAAGGATATCATTATATATGCTATTCCTTACGTTTTCCAGCCGTGTGCTTACAAAATACCGTTTTAAGAAGACATAACATGCTACGGTAAGATTGTTTGACAAGCATGATAATCCGTTTTGGGCACGTAACGTATCGTGACATAGAGAATACGGGCCCTTATTAGAAATTAGCTCATTGATCGAACAGCAAAATAACTACTATCCTGGAATCGAAATTTTTTTACTCAAGTAGATTGGATAATTTCAAAAAAAATCAATCAGAAATATAAAATCTCATTATTTATTTTCTCAAAAACTTACACAAAAAGTATATTTTATTTAAATTAAAACGAAGACGCTAATATTTAGATAAATGAAGAATCACCGTTTTAAAATCCCACAGGGCTTAAAGAACGATAGCAAAAAATACTTTTCTCCAAATGTTTCTTATCAATTACTTAACTTGGAATACTCCTATATTATTCCAATAGCAATAAATCAAACATCAAAGATCTCTATCAATGCCACTTTTATACTCCAAAGACTTCTCAATAATGTTTTAAAAGACTTATCTTAGCTTTTATTTATCAAAGATATTTTTTTGGTTGCTTAATTTAGTGATGTATATTTCGAAATATTGTACAGTAAATATTTTGAGGGATGTCTTAAATCATAATTTCCCTTTGAGTGTTAAAATCCAAAACTTCGTAATTACAATACCGTTAATCAATCAAAGTAAATGTAAACTATAGAAAAAACGATTTAATTTTAATAAGAAATACAGCAAATGATAAAAGTAAAAGTATTTATTTAGGACCATATAAAGTTTTAGAAGTTTATGTGGTTTATGTGGCATATTTAGTTTTATTTGGGTGTCAATGTTAAAGTATTAAGAAATGGAAAACCCGAAATCATTCATAAGAACAGAACCAAAATGTTTATTTCTTAAAAAAATGTAATTGTATTTTTTTTTTTTTATGGGGAAGGTGTAGTATGCGCTGAGACTTATACAGTACTTTACAATATGTAACTTAGTCTAAAAGAGTGCGACAGTGCGTCACAGTCTCTATAATTGTACCGTCTCGTTAATAAATAGTGAACCAGTAAGTCACTTTCTTTATCTTTTACTTTTTTTTCCACTATGTAGTTATTCATCAAACAACATGAAAATCTAAGATGACCCTTTACCCTATCCAGATATCAAACTTTCTTCACCCTTGCAAATGGTTAAACAAGAACACCTGCAACAATCCCCAGTCTAAACCCAATCCCGTCCATACATCACATATGTCCCTAGGAAATGTGAAGGCCATACATTCCCGAAATATGGCCGGTCCCCGCAAAACGCTAGGAAATCGTCATAAAAAATAATATATTGTTATTACACGTCATAAATCCGATCTGAGTGAATTGAGTTTAGTGTTTGGTATCGAATTATGTCCGTTAATTGGGGAGGAAATTTTAATAAGGTTCTCTATTCAAAATTGACTGTGTAGATTATCTTAGTATGAGAGCATAATACTTTCTTCAGGTGTTTTATTTCATAATAGTTCATGTCCGCGATTCCGTAAAACGTACAATAGTGTATTCATAAATAATGTATTCATAGACGACGACATTAAAATGAAACCTGTTCCTGAATTTGAACTAGACCTGTAACAATTTTGCGTGTACACCAACAGACATGCCATTTCTTAGTAAAGCGGATAAAATTGTAGGTATGTATTATTTAAGCAACATCAACTGCGTGATAAATGTGAAACTAAATATATTTTTATACACAGTTCCTGGTTGAAAGGACCGATTGTTTTATAATTTCATAAATTTCATACTTTTACTATTTATTTTTAAGATTAAATAGCTTTTTAGACAATGTTCTGAAGGTCAATTAGCACTATTTGGATAAAAACACTTTAAAAATTTTTATACGACAGTAGCAAACAAACGAACAATTAGGTTCAGATCACATGGTAATTGATCACCAAAACAACATTTATACTTGCCGACTAATTGCTTTCGCAGTAAATAAAAAGGAAAATATAAAAACAATTGAAAGGGAACGTGCGCTACATTAAATACATTTGAATCTCAAAGCATTTTATAACAAAAATAATACAAATAACAGGATCTAACTGTAAGAAATGTACTTTGATCAAATGCCAGAATGTATTATGCAGTTACTTTATCCTCACGTTTCTAACAAGACGTCTTTGAGAGGTCAAGTATCTGATAACAGTTCTACTGAAAGGAAATAAGAATATTGAATTGGGGTCAAAGATAAAGGTATATCGTAAATATAAAGTGACATTTATAGCTCGCCTTTATATTATTGAAATTAAAAGTTAAGTACTAAGTTACATAAAATTAAAATAAAAAATATAAATCTTTTTAAATAATGCTTTATTATTATTCATCCATCAATCTGCATTGGACCAGCATGGTGGATAAATCTCCTTAACCTTCTCTCAAATAGGAGAAGATGCCTATGCCTAACTGTAGTATTGTACATTGTACAAGCTATTATTTTACTAAAGCAGTATTTGTCTGGTCAGATTTTAATAAATCACAACGACTATTAATAAACATAGATACAAAATTCTAAAGAGTTACAAGAACGTCAAATTTTATGGAAAATATTAAACAAAGAAGCTGTAAACAAAGTCGAAGCTGATCCTAGTGCAGAAGACAAACGAAAAACTTCGCGCTATTATTGTCTTAAGAAGCTTATCTGGAGGAGTCAAATAAATAAAGTTACGTTTCGAGAAAAGGATTAAACGTCAAAGAGAAAATACTCGTTCTTGGTATTATTCAGCTGTTGTTAAGAATTTAATGACAATTCTCTGTTTCATGTTGATTCAAATGGGAATATTATTTACATGTTTCTTCTCTAACTAAATGGCCTAGTCATTTCGTAGTCAAAACATAAGTAAATAATTAGCCAAGTGCGTGTCGAGCCACGCGCATGAAGGGTTCCGTAGTTTCCCTCATAATATACGGACATTCAATAATTTAATCTTTAAAGTTTACTTATATTTTAACAAATAACATGTTTATCTTAACAATTTTCAATGAAATTTGGGCGAAATTATATTTTTACTTTGATCGACTATATCTCAATAACTATAAAAGCCTAGATAGCCGGGACAATTTTGCTTTTAAATTCATTATATTTACTATTATCATGAAGTTTTTCATATTTTTAGAAGCAGTAGTTAACTCAGTAGAGGGGGAGGACACTTGATTCTAAGAAAATTTGACACTTTGAAACTTAATATTTCGGAAACTGTTCCTCGTTCGGAAAAATGGTTTTCCCACACTTATAATATTTTTAAAAGACCTATCCGACGATACCCCACACCATGAGAAAAATTATAAAAAAATTTTTTGGCTCACTTTACGTATAGGGGAGACACCCTAACAAAAATTATTTTTCAAGATTTTTTGTACGACTTTCTCGGTGGTATTCATATGTATACTCATGCCGAATACCAGCTTTCTAGTATTAAGGACCTCGTAGCAAAGCCGCGGACAGACAGACAGACAGACAGACAGACGGACGGACATGGCGAAACTATAAGGTCGGAACCCTTATAGTTTTGACTACGGAACCCTAAAAAGGACTTAATTCTTATAGATATAGAGAAATACTTATTTTAATTGTTTAGAATAACTAAGTCAACACTAGCTAGCAAAAAAATTTACAAAATAAAATTACATATTCATATTTTCATACGCAATGCGTGTTCCAAGAAAACTTGTACTTTTTTATTATATGTTGCGGTGGTTATGTAAATAATATGTTAGAAGAGCATTGTTTGCGGACAATGAGAATATGTGTTAGCTTATGTAATGGCACTTGACACTTTCTCCATTCTTAATGTGCCACAAACTCACTAAACTACGCCCATTGCTATTTACATACTTATTTACTATACATTCTAATATTCTTACTTAATGTTAGGTATGTATTATAATATTAATTTATATCAGGTAATTATTTAAGGGCACCTAATTCAGAGATAATCGTAAAAACGTATTAATCTATAGATTCATAAGTTTATTTTATTCTAAAAAGGTTCAATTTATTTATTAACTGTTTTAGAATAAAAAAACAAGAATTTATTGATTAAACCGTTTTCAAACTTTAATATTGAATCAAAATTTTCGCGACACACTGAGGTTCGAACCCGCATCTTCTGCCTTGCCGGGGCAGGTGCTCTAGCCGTTGAGCGAAGTGCGAAGAAATTTATGTTAAAGTTTAATATTATTTCCCCACGTGTGGAATAACACGGAATAACAAATAAAAAATAAAACGGGTTTTATTTTCGAATACCTCGTAATTGGGTGCTATTTTAGAAATACCGCAGTATTAGATACCATTACCTTATTTATTAAAAAAACTTTTACAGTGTGCTAAAAATAAGAGAGTTTTTCTGTCTAAAATATTTTTAATTCGAACATTATTTTTTTTTTTTATTATTTATAGCAGATGGAGACGCGAGGCAAAGGTAGAGTAAGTAATAGTGATATAAAAGCGAGAGTATTACTATCGTATCCGTTTTCACAGCTAACTTGAGCTGATTTTAATTTTTATGAGCAAAGTTCCAATGCTAGAAAGAATAGAGATTTAAAACAAATTCTTAGATAACAAAATGGGGGTCCAATAATGTAGAAAAATCGTGAAAAGATTTTATCAAAAAAATGTTAATCAACAAAACTCTTTTTATTTTTTATATTCTCTTTCTCTTTTTTTAAATCTATTACTTATAAGATTTTTTGAGATATTAATAAACAAGTACTTGAATTTGTCGAATTACAAAATCATCAACAAAATCATATTTTTTTCCACTCCAAAACTGAAATTTCACAATTAAAAACCAAAACCAAACCGTATTAACCGAGCAATTATAACATTAAATAGGATTTTAAACACTTTCGATAATATTTAAAATCCTATTGACCCACATAACGGAAGAAATGATAAACACGAGTTACGGCACGCCGCGCGGCGTTGCATAACTCGCTCACTTTCACCCAAAACAGTAAGTCACTGACCGCGGCACAGACGGCGTAATGCGGTATGACCAGTGAGTTTGATGGAAATATATTGAAATTGTCGGTTTTGTGTGGCTTTTAAAAATAGGCTTGAAGTTAGATTGTATTTTTTTACTTCAAACAAGATAGTATATAATTATGTATATGGATAACTAACGGTTGCCCTCAGCGTCGCATCGCATCGATCAAGTATACATATTGCACATACAAATTTATATACCCGCTTTTAATTGTTCTGGGGCGGAATTTCATAAAATTCGTACTTTATGGATATCTACACTAAAATATATACTTCTGCCTTTAAAGTGTATCTCTAATTGTGTCACGATATCTTTAACTTACGGTAAAATATAATAAGAGTATTACCGTATTTTATTTTTCATTATATTAATATCGTGATTATTTAACGAATCACTATACAGAGTAAATCTTCTGAATAATCACAACTGAAACAATTTTAGACTAAAATATGTATTCATATACAAAAAACAAAATCAAACAAAAAACGTGTTAGACAGCTAGGGATACACAAAAAGAAAAAATTGTGTTTTACTTTCTACGATTTGGGTATACATATATAGTTATACAATAAAACATACTCGCGCATTTAACGGCATGATAGCGACTTCATACGCATAAATCATTTTTACTCTGTGCCACTGCGACAAAGCCTCGAGAGCGTTCTCTAGCTTAACTCATTAGATAACCCCTTACACCTGGTACGCGGAATGGACACGCAGACGTCTTGAAATTCTAGAAATTCATCACCTCATTTTAGTTTAAAACCCTACAAAAACGACTTCACAAAATCACATTATATTCTCCTTTTACCAAAGCTAATCTAAATTAGCTTTTAACGCAGGTGTGATGAATGGCTATGAAGTGATAAATGAAAACTAAAATTTAACATTATGTCCTGTGATTTAGATATGTTAAACATACTTGCGCACATAACGCCATCTAGTGACACCAAACACACTCACCAACCGTTCTAAACAATAAATCATTTCTACTCTGTGCCACTGCGACGAAACCTCGAGAGCACTCATTTAACTCATTAGATAACTCTTACACCTGGTATGCGGAATGTACGCGCAGACGTCTTGAAATTTTTGAAATTCATCACCTCATTTTCATTTGATTTTGTGGTTACTGTTTTTTTTTAGTCTGTGAGATGGTTTATATAAAGTGTTATGGCGTTAAAGTCTTCTAATCGACTTAGAAAGACGGTTTTATAATCAACTGTATAAGCTTTAAAATACTCAGATCTAAGTCTTAACTTTTCCTAATCCATTTCATGTTCAAAAAGTGACTTGTCTGAAAAAAAATCTGATTTTT
>DVXP01002625.1:0-12445 GCA_018235645.1 Junonia grisea | reverse complement strand
AGTTGGACGTTTAGTGCCGAACGTTCGGCCTAGTGATTCAATTGGATAGCGGATTCAACAAGATGACTGCGACATATCCACCAATTCGCAGGGAAGCTGAGCTTTCTGAATGTGACCATATGTAATGTACATAATATTTCCTATTTCTTCATCAACATAATCATTATTTTATTCTGTTTATTTGTACTATTGATTGTCACTTTAAACGTAGAACTGAGATTTAGAAAGAAAATTAAATGAGTAATGCAAACCATGAGCGATGCAATGAATTGAAACATTGCGGAAAGCAGTCGGTGACAATTACTTTGTCCTTTCTGCAGTCATAGTTCATAGCTTTGGGTCTAATTGTGACAAATTACTTAATGAATAAAAAGTATAAGTTAGAAATGTTAATACCATTCGTTGAAAATGTAAGTTTTAAAGATTTAACAGTCTGTTAAGTAACAGTTTTAATAAAAAATATACAATAACTCTATGTAATCATTCTAAAATACTCCGCGGTTTTTTCTAAAGAATGTTTAAGACCTTTAAGACCTCTACACAAAATATACAAGAAACTGTGATCATTCATATTTGATTGAAAACTGAATTTTATTAGTTAATTGTCTTATTCATCTTGCTCAAAGTCGTTCCGTTCGGAGGGCTCCATATTTCAATTCTCGTATTGTTGGTTGTCAAAATGTCCTGTATGAGGCCGTACTTGACATGCGTATAGGTTCGCTTCAAGCCTGGTCATCGCTCATATTGCGGTTCCATTCATGGTCGGCGTTGTCCAACGACACTCCGGTTAGATTTATACCCTTGTAATATGGCGGCTTCTGCAAATATACGAGTTCTCACTACTCCGCAAGTCAATCCTTTGAATTTATTACGTAGGGTAGACTCGCTGCCCATTGTACCAGATTTGCTGGATGAGTGATTTATGATTGGGAGCCCTTGCGAAAAAATGATGAGCAGTAAGGAAAATATGATTGATTTTGCTTCGCAGTTGTGAGAAAGAGTGATTTTTAAACATATTTATGCAAATATATCAATTAAATCTATATCTATATATTAGTAAGTTATACGTGCAGCGGAAACTTACGATCTCTTTTTAGGATACTGTAAAGACGGACAAGAAAAGACGGAAGAACAAAAACATAAATAATTGTATGATACATTTTGTTTCTGTTAAAATTCATTCTTAATATAATAATGGTATTCGTAATATTATTTTATATTGTTCATTAAGACAATATTACAAATATTTTTTGTTTATAGATTAATGAACACCTTTTTATATCGTTCTCCTGTAAATCTAAACATGTCGTTTTGCCCGTAGGGAGCATTACGTTATTGGCGGACATGGTTTGGGCCAGTGAAAGCAACGCATTATATTAGCAGCACGGTGTCACGATACGCCATAGATAATGGTTCCGATGTGATTTTAATACAGAGCATTAACCGCTTCTTTATGCATTTCGATCACGTCGAGATATTATGTCACCCTAATTGGCGGTTCGAAAGCGTGGAAGCGATTCACAGGTTATCAATAAAGTTTCGACTACCACTCCCAACGCATATCGAATAGTTTTATCTCAGCTAATAGAAATTAAATGTTGATTAGGGAAATGGTGTGGTAATTGATTTAATTCTATACCGATATCACACGTCGATTTCTGGGCCCGGTTAATAGATTCACCGATTTAAATTGTAATGGGTAGCCGCATGCGTCGTATCTTCTTTTATCACGGCGTGAAATACGAGGCTCGGTGTATTTTATAAAGTTATAATTTAGGGCGTAACGAAATGAACCTTCATATTTTAATACACGACCCAGCGTTTTATGTATGTTTGGTATGTGTTGTCTATTTCTTTATTAGTTCTATACTACACTTCTTACAAAATCGTTTAGTGTCTTGGGCATTATTACGTTTCAACTTCCTGTAATATTCTGCTCTTAAAATTAAATTTGACTAAGAATAATTACTATATACAGGAATTTTTCAATTTCGAATCAATTTGTGAAATAGATGAAGTTGAAAGGTTTGAATGGCTTCTGTCTAATAAATGTGGCTTCTTGTAGACAAATCGCTCGCTCCGGCTCACATAAATTGTAAAGGAACGCCCGTATTCCCCGAGGATGACAGTTGAACCATTTCGTGATCATAGAGAAAAATGCAAACAGCTTAGATCAGATAATGAATATGTAAAACAAAACATGAATATTAAAGCTATAACAGTGCGCATTATTGTATTTATATTGAGATATAAAGCTGAAGAATTTGTCAGCATGTTTGTTGAAAGTGCCATCGGGAACTTTCAATAATATTTTAAAATTTTATTTTGCGTTACGTATGTTCATTTTATGAGATAAGTACTTCGAATACATCTACATAACATACCACGGTTTTAGGAGCGGCTACTTTAAATACGAGAACAAGTAATAGGTACATTATTTATCAAATTTATACCATATATCATCAGTTGAAAAGTTTATGAGAAGGGAGTAAGCTATTATGGAAAAATATTTTTTCATTGTTCCACGGGTAAAATCGCGATTCGCATTTAGTGTTTATTCAATGTTCTTACATCGCAAATGTAAATGGATAATAAAACAATAAATTAAAAGGTGTTGCGGTATTCAGTTACGAATGAAAGCGTAATGTTATTTGGAATTCAAATTAAAAAAATCGGTATGGACCGTGTGGTATATGCCGAAGACTGACGTTGGCTGCCGGCGGCGTGACGTTGACTTGAAGGTTTATTTAATCAAGGTAGTGCCCAAAACCCCGCGGCCGCGCAGTAATCCATTCCTGCCGTCTCAATCTCGACTGCCCCTGTACAAGTGCACAATTGCAAATTATCCTCGGGTGATAGTGAATTAAATGGAATTTCTTCACTCTCACATCAGATTGCATTTGGAAACCGTCAGTAGTTGTTTTATTGAACGCGATCGCAGGATCTGTAGAGATTGAATGAATCAACGTGCAATTCACCGCTTGTATGCTCGCGCATTAATGAATTATACATTTATACAAATACCAGTTTTATAGATAAGATATAATTATGTCAAATGTATTTCAATAATGTAGGTAAATGACTTCATTATTTCCCTTTATTTTGACATTCATTGTACAAATAACGAAGTGCTACCGGTTTTGTTGTCATGACAATGAGTTGAATTTACATATTAAAGATAAAAAGAAAGTTTTAATTAGACAGCGCAGTCATTAATTAGTGTAGGTATTTGAAGTTGATGTTGTTTGAAATAATAATTACCTACTTTAAATTTTCCTCCAATCAATTTTCTTACATTCTCGCATTAAATATAAAAATTTAAAGGTACTTTTTATTTATCAACAAATCCGTACACCATCAAAATTGAAAGGTTTTTGCATAATCGAACGATTTCGGTCCATTGTTTCTTCGTCAGGTTTTCGCTGCTAAGCTTTAGCTCGGAGGGTAGTATAAAATTTGTATAACAAATGAGGGGCGTGCCGGGATCCGTCACAGTGGCCAAGGACGCCGCGTGGGGCGCTAGATGGGTGGCCGAACGCGTATTAACCTTAAACGATCTTACTATAGACACATACGGATAAAGAACTCGAAATATATGGGGCAATGCTAGAAAATTTTGGAAGTGAAAAAAACATATTCAGGAATCTCTCAATTGAGCGTCGTTAATATGCGTTTATAATTTGAAAAATATAGCACGGTTTTATTGGACTACCCGATAAAATATTTAAGCTTAATATTTTAATATAAAAATTTGTGATACAGATAAATAATAATGAAGATAAACTTTATCAGTATTATGCAGTGCACGAGTGCTGATAAATATGATATGACCGTGCATTTGTGTGCAGTTAATTTTTAATTTACTGCTGCTTAATTATTGTAATGGCAAAAACCTTTTCGTAATTTAGATATCAATTTTTATAGACGTCTTTTACATAGTTATTACAATATTTAGTATACGAAAGCTCATATGAATTCTCAATTGTCTTAATCTTACGACGACCTTATCAACATCTTAAATTAAAATTAATAATTACGATTATAGGTTCAGTGACCTCTAGAATCCCACAGTGTTTGTGTTTATATAATTTAAACGTCAAAATAGAGCCTGCTTGCGCATAATCACAAAATTTGAATATCAAACAAAGTCGAAGAGCGCTATTGTTATATGCGGTTATTTGTAACCGTCTGCGGTTAATACCATGTATTTATTAAGGGAAGCTCGTTTTCGACACAATGAGAAGCCGAGAAACCAAGCACCTTAGCGAGTGCAATATAGAATTAAGCTATTAGTTATCCCAACAGGTTGCTTGTTTTAGCGAAACATTTTTTTGATATAGCGTGCTGAATACGTTTTGATACTTTTATCTTTAAAAATGCTGTTGGTGGATTCGGTACATACAATACGTTTAAATAAAAAGTAATATAAAGTAGTTAGTTGAATGTGACAAAGGACAGTAACATAAATGCAAATTAATAAACTAGTATAAGTAAAATATTATTTAATTGCGTACGTAATTATGTTTTAAGACGTAGTTATTTGCATACCCCGTATAATTATTATTAAATATTATATTACTAGTTATTATTAAACTATCAAAATTACAATCTCCAAAATCTACTAAGCTCGATTCAGATATGCAAATATCTGTTTGTTTATCAAAGTGAGAGTATTAATTTAGTTTCAGAAATTATCTCAGAGATAATCTAAGTTGAAATGGATGCATCATTTGCTATCCAAATAGCCTAAGGCGAAATTAAAAAGATTTACCCGTATATATTATAGCTCTACAGCTTTAGGGTAGCAGTTTGTGCCGTATAACTTACGCAATATAGCATAGATATTAAATACATCCTGATAATAATCAACTTTATTCGTAATTAAGTACGAGTAAATTATGTTGATTATTGTTGTCTACAAAATGACCTATATGTACCTACGTATAAAATGGTAAAATATGTTTCTTTCACAATGCTGTAATAAACTTTTTATTAAACGTTAAGAAAACATTTTTTATTAATTACGATAATATTTAGAAATAATAGTTAGATGTATAATTAAATCTGCCTTAGGTATTGTATTTTTGCATTTTGCTCGAGCTAACGTAAGGAACTCTATTGTCCCAGTGTGTGAAATTTCGTTAAGTTTGCCAATTTCAGACACTCGTTTGTTAAAAAAAATGTTATTGTATTTAATCCCGAGTGAGATAAATCCCGAGTAATTAATGGCTATCGATTTCATGTGCATTGATCATGCGTTTTGAAGATTAAGTGGTACACAGCTTTCATAACAAACGACGTGTTAATTGTGTCTTGATTTAGGTGTACACGAATTCGGATGCAAAAGGTAAATTTATGTATTGTTTATTCACACCTTTTAATTATCGACTGCTCGAAACAGAATGAGGTTGTATGTTTTAAGGGTTTATTATTCTTGGCAATCACGAAATGTAAAAAATAAATTAAAAACGTCTTATATACATACGTTATACAAAAATATAAGCGGATCGTTTGTTTGTGCAGATATGTCTTGATTCACGTGCGCTTGTGAACTAGAAATAAATAGAATTTTTAAAACTGAAAATTTTACGCTAAAATTATAAGTTAAGATGAATGAAAAAATGTATTACTGTTTTGGAAAAATGTCTCTTATACCGTGGGAGAGCCATGCATTTGCACGAATGAGCCGGCTCGCCGGAGTGATACCACGGCCTCACAGAAAACCGGCGTAGAATGACGCTTGCGTCGTGTTTCGCCGCGTGACTGAGGGTACCGAAGTCCCAATTCCCTATCCGTTCCCCCTTCATATCTCCTAAAAGGCCGGCAACGCATTTTGTAGCTCTTTTGATGCTGCAAATGTCCATGGGCGACAGCATTAACTTTCCATCGGGTGATCTGTCGGCTCGTTTGCCGCCCTATTCCATAAAAAAAATGAGTTGCATAGAAAAAGATCTTGCTTTCGCTTACTTTTCGAAGTCTAGATCTAAGTCCCTATAATTTTATTTATTCTACGGGGACATAAACCTTATTTTTAATTAAAGGTAAAGTAATGTTTGAATAAAGCATTATAAAAGTTTTATTAATCAGTTGCGAGTGGACTATTAAAAATACATTAAGTACATGCGGATTAAAGATATTTAGAAGTCAGCGATATCTTAAATGCGTCAGTATTTTAGTTATATCAGTTATTTAAGTGTCACGAGAGGGAGCCGCCTGCGCTTTATAGCGTTTAAATCTTTAGGATGGCGACACCAGATGAAAAGAATTATATATTTTATTTAACTTTTATTACCTTTGCACTTGAAGTTTTTACTTAAATATACAAGAATAACCTTTAATAGTACAAAATTTATAACAATACTTAACAACCGTCTGGATTCCACTCAAATCTGTTAAAGCTTAGCTTACAGCATAAAGTGTTCGTCTGATACAGATTTTTTGATGATTTTTATAATAAATATTTTATTATATTGAGAGAAAATGCACAAACTTTTTAATTTCGTATTCTAAATCTATATAAAATATTAATTTGATGTTGTGATATTATAGAATTAGTTCTGTCATATTCTTATTTACATAATTTCATCATTTAAGGTGTATGCTGACTTCAAATAACATTTAGTCGAATTTTTGAGATTCCTACCAAAAATTATTGCCAAAAAAAGTTACGTGAGTCAATTTCATTTAATATTCAGTGTGTGTGGTTACCCTTAACTGCGAACGAGTTAGAAGCTCCGTAATAAATTGTCACGGTAAATCACTGACTGTATTTCATTTACCCTTTTTGTTGTTGCATCTTATAAAGTTTCTTTTAATTATCATTAGTGTGTCTAATACGTATTTATGTTATTTATAAATTTTAAGGCCACCGGGCAAGTAGCTGATTTATAAAGAATCTTGTTTTATATTGAAGTAATTATTTTCTAATATTTTACTTCGTTTCTTGTTTTTATTACTTGTGGTATAATGTTTTGTTTCTTCTAATGTAAATCTGTAGATATTGTTTGAAACGTACGTATGAAATTATTCAAACAAAGTGCGACGATGAACTCTTGAAGAGTTTAATTTTTTCCCATGAACTTTTATCTCGTTCCTAAACCCTATTTGTAAGTAGTCTATTTTACTCCGTATAACATCAGCTACCTGGTAGTTTTAGTCTAAGGCCGCACTACGGATAAACTGCGGGGAATTTTAGCCACCTAATTTTATATCTAAATGAAAGCGGCCGCACAAGGGTTTTTTCCGTGACTGGTGATCTCCAAGCTGTAAAATCTTAGCCAATCTCCCGGTTTTTATTCGTAGATTACGGAAAAAACCGTAGAGCAGCCTTAGCCTAAGTCCCATTTCCCATTTTGTCATTTAAATTATTATAAATAAATATTCATTCATGAATTTTGATCTGAAGGATAATAAATTACGAAAAATTATCTAAAACATATTACTATGTGGGTACGTATTTCATAGTTTGATTTTATTTATATTACACAGTTAACTTTATAACTGTACTTCTGCATATTTTAGACTTAAGCTTAAAGCTTATGTTAAGCGAAGCTTTGCAAAGATTTCAACGCGTCGTGAGCTCTCCTAAAGATTTCGAACTAATTTAAGTTTCAATTAATAAGTAGGTAATAAAATTTTCATTTACTTTGTCATAAAATAACCATGTAAACATTGATTTAATCATTGTCTTTAGGCTACATTATTTTTAATGCTTATTATACTACTAATTTTATTAAATATTTACAAAATAAATTTAACATAAAATTGTACGTTTAGAGCGTTTTTATACTAATTAAATTCATTAAAGTAAGTAATGAGCAGAAATAGCCGTTATAATACTAATTACAGAGAGTGAAATGACTTAATATTATATTTCATTAAGATACTATAATAATAATAAATCCCTGGATACCTTTTAGTGGTATAAACACAGCACGTCGTTTAATATTAGGGAAACAACACACTCTATTTGAATTCAATATTCATAGCTTTATTAGTAAAATAATGTCGCCAAGCCGTTTCATCCGTTTCACACGGCCGAAAGGAGTACGGCAGTTCGGTTAAGGCCCTAGACTGCTGGTGTACGTACCAGCATGGGATGCAGGGAGGGCAAGACCATTCTTCGCTTCCTGAGACGTGCTTCGCCGTCCACGAGCGGAGCAACGAACGGGAGGGTCAGCGGACGTGCTGAGAAAGCGATCCCGCCATCAGCACAGAAAAGGGGAGCCGTTATCGTGCTGATGGCGGCCATCGCAGGGGTTTTTAGTGATAGCAATCTCACACAACCCAGAAGTCGGGTATCTATGAAGCTTTACCCTGTGACAACAAAAATTGGCGGAGATTGGAAAAAGCTAAGAAAACTTCAAAGAAAAATCTCATTATAAGAATAATGAACGAATACTCAGAGAAAAAATATTTTCATTTTAATTACTCTACATGCGATCGTAAAATGTATATTAATTTAATGAACACTACGGATCATGGTGTGTTTAATTCTGTACCATAAAAGAGAATAGTTCTCACAGAATGTATAATGTAACGTAACACTCTAGTCTTATCGAAGCCGTGTCTATTTCCTGTCTTTCCCTTTAATTTTATAGGCTTCTTAAATTTTATTTGAGTCTGCTTTTCGCTGCAGGGCGCATCGCGGATGGTGGAAAGTAGATAAGCTTAAACGTTTAAATTATACCATTTTAATAAAATTAACTAAACAATATGTGCTATTTAACATGGTACATTAAATATAATTACAGTATATTACAATATTATATGTAATTGAAGCTTACTTATAGGTATAATATAACGATTATGTTTTTAATAGCATATAACAGTTGTGTAATTATAGACATCTACTCTTTAATTAAGCAATTAGATATATTTTGTGAGTAAAGAAAAGATACCTCTTAGGCTCTTAGCAAATACAGTGGCATGTAACCATCTTTTTGCTTGTTAAACCATTGATTCTAATGTAAAACATACTTCAAAAACATGTCGCGTGCGTCCACACGACCTTCATGAAAAACACATTAAACCATTAATTCAAGAGGCGACCACAATGGGATGCGACCACTAAAAAGCTTATATGTCAATAGGGGGCCGATGTTGCACAACAATGCGATTCTTAGGGCACTGTCATGCGTATAATTCCATTAAATACACTATTAAATAGAAGCGTAGAGGATTGATAGGTATTTCAATGGTACTCGTAATTTAATCGCGGCCAGTTTTTTGCAAAGTGGGCCACCATTGTGAGATAAAGTCATATTTGGGTTTGTCTATTCAATGGATCTTCGTGTCTTTCTTCAGTGTGATGTAAGATCGATTGGTGTCATTATTTGCATATGTGTTAGATATTAATTTTATTGAAACTTTTATATTTTATGCCAAATCGAGCAAAAAAACGCGGTCCGGCAATAACTATCTTTCCTCGAACTAAATCTGGCCATTTTCTACTCCTTACAACTAGATAAACGATAAAGGTCTGAAGAAAACTTTCGACGAAGGACATTACGAGAATTGTGTTTTTTTACAAGTTTTTTTTGATTGATTACCATACTCTGGTACAATTATAGTAATTTCAATGACCATTTTATATCTGAATTTTATTTTGTTACACGAAAGCAATTAAATTTACACGACATTTACTTTTATTAGTCTGGCATCAATTCCATTGACGTTAAAATACTTTTATGTATAAAATTGATATTGAAAAACAGAAATATTATTATTTGATTAAGAATAACGACATTAGAAATTTCGGGAACCTATTACTCAGCGAAACATTTCGCAACATTATAGGATAGACACATCCGCCGAAGTACATCCGGAAAGGTGGCATCGCAAATAAAAGCCCAGCCATAATTCGTCATATTATTCATAAATAAAAATCAGTGCAAGGGCAGATGCGAAAGGATTGCACACATGTCGGCAAGGTGTTCATCTTCGATCTACTCATGTGGCTTGTGCCAAACTATGCAAACACTCCTAAATAATATTTGATATTTCATCTGCCTATTTGACTTCAAATCTTATCGAGATCAGTTTATAGATTCGAGAAATTTCAACTTTTATAAAATTAAAAAAAATAACTATCGATTAAACATCTTTCGTTACCGCATCTATATTTTTGTTTCAAAACTGTAAATCAAATATACAATTCTGTTAATCCTTCTTTGTATATTTGATCAGATCTCGTGATCAAGAAACTTGCCAGTTAAAAGCATTTTATTTATAGCTTTATCAGATCCATAAGCTTTTTACCAACTAATATAAACAAGATTTACGATCAATACAGATTATCATACGTTAATAACGTTGTTAGTTCCTAGATCAATAATCCTTTACTAAGGAGGCTCGCGAGGACACAGTGCGGTATCTTTGAAAGTCGTTTCAGTTCCAGTTCAGTAATTAAACTACGACTTTATCGATCAGAGACTTATCCAATACGCGCAGACCACCGCACCGCATATTTGCAAGGATTGTATGTGCTGTGTATAAATATTAGTTACGCATTGGCCGGGTAATGGAACTGTCAAGCGATCGGTACTTGTCTATAATCCGCCCAATGAGTTTATTACGAGGGCACTGCCCACTTATATGTAGATTCGAATCGATACTCGATATTTATTCGGTTAACTGCACTAAATTTCAATGCTAAAGTGGAATGTGTCTACGTCTCCCTTGCATTTATTAACGAGCCAATTGTACGTATTCTCAAGATGGACTCCAAGAATTTTTTCCCTTAAACAGAGACAATATTGATAGGTTAGAATAACGTTTTAGATATCTTTAGCGTCTCTATAGAAGCAGGAGTTCTAAAATACGAATAAAGAAATAATAAACATATCAATGCGTACATTTGCAGCTTGACGTATTTTTAAAGAGATTAAAGTTTGCGATTTTTATTAAAACTTTTTAGGTGTTCAATCACAGTGTTGCCAATCCGGCTTGAAGGGGCTTCTTTGAGATCATTGTTATGCACGTCATACGATAGCATTTAAGTATATAAGTTACAAAGGTTGTAATTATCGGTGATGGTCCCGTTTGCTCCTTTATAAGGCTTTGTGTGGAGATGTCTCTATTTTGCGATTTTCTAAGGTGTGGGCTGGCTAAATGTTATTTGACGATGGCATTGTGCGCACGCCCGTGGTGCTATTGTCCGCATTCTGTACTTGACTGTATCACTCCCACAATTTTATTATATTTTGCGAATTCACTTGCAGGAAGGAGGCTAGGTAAATGATGGATGGGCGTAGCACTCATTCAGTCACGATGCGAGAAGTTATACGACTCTAGGGAGACTTTAAATTTTTCTGCGTTATAATAATTATTTTTTTTTTAATGGCACCATATGGAATTTTTGAAACGAATGACATTTATAGCTATTTATATTTTTATAGATGTCTTACTTTCATACTTTGTAAATTCAGTTCTATATCATAAAAAAGTAATCATAAAACTACTTTATATAATTAAAGATAAATCCTGTTAGTTTATAAATAAAATAATACAGTATCTATTACATATGTGAACAAGAAAATGATGTATAGAATGGAATATATTTAAATTAATATTCCCGAAATCCATTTAGTCTCTCATATAAAAAGCAATGTTTTTCTACATTCAAAGCGACAGCAGGTAGACCAAAGAGAATCAATGGAACAAAATTAAATATGAATTACTTGTCGAGGCGACACGAAGTCTATTAAACTCGAGTTTAGCGCCTCAGTCAATGGGGATGATTGAAGGCTTCTAAACAATTCATTCTTCCTTGTCTCAATGGCTGGCCCACATTCCTTGTGTAATCTTTTTACAGCACAATGAAAGTGACAATAGCAGGCTCTTGTCCATTGAAGAGCATATAAAATACTGACGCCCTTAGTTCTAAATTAACGTAACCGTTTTAGAAAATTCACTGAAGGTACGCCGCCCAAGGCGCTCTCAGAAACGAATGCTTCTAACTTTACCAAAATTAACGTCTTAATGGTAATAAATTAGAGTTGAAATTGATTTGTAAGGTCTTCGGGTGAAATAGGTATTACAATTGGTCTTGGTTTTTGTTGTTCGCACAAATACCATAAAGTGCGTGTTGTTTCATTTTCAAATCGAGTGACCGTAATAAATTTCCCATTGCGTTGTTATGTAGGTACATCATTGTATACATTGCACTTGACTTAAGTACAATTTAATGAGAGTCAAAGAATTATTTTTAAGCATATGGTCACAGGTACACATACACTTCAGTTGACATAACTTCAAAGATTTTTCATTTTCGAGGATAAATATAAACTTAAAATATTTTATTAGGGATATTAGGGATAAAAAAAATTATATTATATTTGCTAATTTTAATTATATCGTGGGCAAATAAAAATATAAACACATTTATGACCCCTTCTAATAATTTGATTAATATATAATAGGCAGTAATTAAACATGAATCCTA
>DVXP01002624.1:0-12448 GCA_018235645.1 Junonia grisea | reverse complement strand
CTACCGTCAGTCACTTAAGAATGTGCATTAAGCTGTGGGTAGAAGTTAGTCAAGTTTGTGCAATCATCATAAGGTCAACGATATCATATGCACATAACTTAAACGCCAAGTCTTTTTAGCGTTTACTAGGATTTAATGATAAGAATGTCCTTTAAATAAATTAATATAGATTAAAAGTATAGTCATAAGATTGTAATTGGTACCACAAATTATCCTATTTAACCATTTGTAATTACATAAAATGTAGTTTTCTTTAGTTTTCATTAACTAAACTTAATATTATAATCCTTTTCGATTTAAAATTTAATCAAATTGATGTTTTAGCTCGCTGCAATACTTACCATGTGGTTTGTCATCTTTTTCAGTTTCCTTGGTGGGATACTTGACGTCGCCGTTCGCAATGGTCTTATCCTGGCGAATTCATAGCGTACATGAGATATGATAATGTAGCAATATGAATGCATTTTGCATTTTCGTTTTTAAGTTAATGATAATGAGTTATGGCTAAATGTAATGTTAGCAAGATCTACTTTACAAAATTAAAAAATACTTATTTTTCATATAGCATAATCTTTTAAGATGCGCCGAAATAAAAAATTCGAGAACATTCATAAAACCAGGCTCAATAGTACGGTCGTACCGCTTTTTTTACTTTACTTGGAGGGGTCACAGCCGTGCCTCCGTATATTGTGGGTACTAACATGTCCATTCAGAGTGGGTGCGGGCTGGTCTCGCGGAATGGGCGGGGGCCCAATGCTGTGGTTGTGGTCGCCCCAGTGGAAACTCAGCTCGTCCTTGAGTGCGTCGAATCCTGTTTGGAGGGAATATTTAATGTAGTGTAGTAAAATAAATAGTTATTTATATTACAAGGAAATTCAGTTTGTTTGTAAATACTAATCAGATTGCCATGAAAATAGGATACACTTTATTACGGAAAAGTTATCTGTTTTCATATAAATGGCATTTCATTATCCAGAGCAATAAACGATGTTTCGTCTATAATATCGCCTTTATAAATATTTCAGTTACAAACTTTTTCTATTACATATATATAGATTCATTGTCACTAAGACAAGTCTAGGGGTAAATATACAATCGTGTTAAATAATGGAAACTATATAATCGTGTTAAATAATCGAAATATGGTATATAGTGTATAATAGTGTTGTATGTGCGTATTCGAACGTACGTGAACAAATGCGTATTTTGCGTTTTTGTATTTTTGCAACTGTGTATATTTAAAGGTTTGTGTGTGTATTTGTGTGTGTGCTTACCGGATTGGTCGAGGTTGAGGCAGTCGAGGTGGCTCTTGGCCGCTCGTGGCGCGATACGCTCCGGTAACGACACGTCTAGTACGCACGCGGGACTGGCCGCTTGTTCGCCCTTCGCCGCCTGACAAAATAATTACAAGCTTTTAATATCATGTAAATTTGCGACATATCAGGATTTGAATCCATATATTTCGATAAAATGTGAGTGCTTTAGCCAAAATTCTTGATGTTCAGAATGGTATTACAGGTTTAAAGTAAGTGAGGCACATAAGTTTATGGAACTATTATATAGGATGTAAACTTTTAATAATTTTGATACGACAGAGCCATAACTGTTCCTTATACTACTACTATACAGTCTTCTTGTTTAATTTAGTCAGAAAAATCAAATCAAAAATATACATATATAAAATTTCATGTAATACAATCACATGTTGTGTCTTACCTTAGGATCATTCATGAAGTAAATCCTGCCAGACGGATTTTCCTCGTGATGTTTAACTCGTACGGTGAACTCTACTCGGTTATCTTTGAAAGCCTGGAACAATTTTCATTATAATTTTATAAAAGGACGTGTCATGAAAATTAGCTCATACAATTTGGCAATACTTTAAATATATTTTATTGTTATTATAGTTTTTTAAGGCTGTGATATTACCTCAAATGTGAATGTGGGTTGAGTGCCGGATTTTGTGACAGGCACGAGGTTTCCTGAGAATTCTAGGTATATGGGTTTGCCGTCCAAAAACCTTACTGCGGTTGAGTGTGCCACTTCTGTGTAATGTTCCTGTTGAGAAAAAAACATTATATAAATGATTGAATTTTAGTTAATTGACAACTTTTCTGTCAAGAAACTAAATGTATATAAATATGTAAAATACTCAATGTATGCTTCAAGAGAAAAAACTAGACTACAAGGGACAATACAAAGCCATTATATCCTGAGAATGTGAACATATAATTGTTATGTATCTATTAGAGATAGTCCACTGTTCATTATACAAGTCTCTATTCACAGTTTTCTATACCATATTACACCATATTATATCCCGATATCGCTATGTCTTCTATCTTGACATCAACAACCGTTACTAGGCAACCACCCAATCGTGTATTCCAAATAGTTCCGCTAACAGTACGTAAAAATAATAATTACACTTTTAGTAACCGCAATGTTTTTTAGACAGGCTGAAACTAATTTATCATATATGTATTTATTTTAATATATTAATTGAGATAAGTATACATTGAAAACAAGATATTGAGACAGCAAGCAAAAATCAAAGCCATAAATGACATACCTGATGTAATAAAGTGTCGTATGCATATCTATCAGTAATGTAAAGTACAAGTAGACGTCCTTCCAACGCGTCCAGTCGCTTGCCGAGCACCACAATGCGTACTTCGAACGGTACTAGTAACATTTCTCTGTAACAATTATTTTATTAGTTTTAGTACTGAGTGTGTAATCTAAGTACCATGAATAGAGTTTTTTTAATTTATATATTGAAGTTGTGAAAATCCGGTTCGAACGGACCAATACGTCGCTATAAAAAATATCGAGTCTTTACCTGTACAATTCTGTCGCCAGTTTTGTCGCATCGCTAACGTTTTGACAGTTCATCAGCCAAAATCTGAAACAAATGTAAAAACATTATATAACCTATAAACCGGCAGTAGAATAGGGTGGTGGAACAAGTACTAAAATTTTTGACCAACTGTGGGGTATTTTTAAACTGTTACTTTACTCATATATATACATACTTATTACAGCTTACATACTAATTTAATTAAACTTTTATTGGCTAGAGAACTACCACACCCGAGGAGGAGGTGCGAGTTTAAATCACGCAGTGTCGCTATAAATAAACAATGACAATTTAATGACACATTCCCACCTGGCTGACACGGTGGTGGTGAAGGAGGCGCAGTCGTCGGTGATGGTGAGCGGCGTGGAGCCCGTGACGTCCTCCCACACGGCGCGCGCCTGCCCGCCCATGATGGAGCACAGCAGACGCAGGTTGGCCGTCGACTGCTTGTCGTGGCTGCTGATCTGTGGGGTCGATGTTAGTGGTTGAGTAAGTATGCGAAATGAATTGTGAGAAATTAATTTCGCATATTTACTCGATCGATAAAATCTAGGACAATGTGTAAATGGGATATTGCAACGTCCCGAAATTCCTAAGGGAGAGAAATAGAATATTTCTTTCTTCTTTATTATTTCTTTAAAATAAAATGCACTTTCTCTTCAGCGAGGTGAGGCAGCGGGCGTTGAGTGTGATATTGGTTGTGAACACGGGTGACAAAGTGACGAGAGAGAAATACGACCTGAACGGCAGCGTGAAAGAGGTAGACGACGTTTTGTGGTCGTAGGAGTGACACCTTCGTCTATACGGGTGAGGAGGCGACACACTGCGGCAGTAGGAATGAGGGGAAATTTACTAATACTAATTTACTAATTTGAAGTGAGCGTGATGCTGCGGTGGAACTTGCAGCACCGCGGCTCCACCGTCAATGCAGGTGTGAGAGGGCAGTATAGATAATTTCAACCAACTTGAAAGGTCTGAACACGAGTCAAATTAGAATTTGCGCATGTCCGTCGAACTAATCTCGACTCTGATTGGTAGATGCCTAATTTTTTGTTCTGCGCATCGAAATGCGTATAGTTCAGATCATTCAAATTCTCTGAATGACTATACCTTCTGGTCGGCGGGGTGCGGCAGCGGCGCGGTGAATGTGATCTTGGTGGCGTTGTGAACACGGGTGTCAAAGTGACGAGAGAAAAACACGACCTTTTGAACGGCAGCGTGAGAGAGGTAAACGACGTCTTGTGTTCATAGGATTGACTCCTTCATCAATATGGACGAGACAGCAGCGTGGATAAGAAAGAGGCGACACACTGCGGCGGTAGAAATTAGGGGGAATTTACTACCACTAATTTACTAATTTGAGGGGGAGGGCGGTACCTTCTGGTCGGCGGGGTGCGGCAGCGGCGCGGTGAGCGTGATGCTGCGGTGGAACTTGCGGCGGCGCGGCTCCACGGTGAGGACGGGCGACACGGCGGCGTGGCGTGGCAGCACGCGGCGGCACAGGGCGGCACCCGCGCCGTGCGCCTGTAGCCCCACACGGATGCGCTTCGTGAGCGCCTGCGCAGGGAACAGCGCCTGGACCTGTGGGGGACAGAGCGATATTAGCACGTGGACAGAATGCATGGGATCGGATACGACCCGTTTATCGAGTGGAACGTCAACTAGGCTTTTACGTTCTAGGACAAAACTAAACACGAGACATGAATTTCAGAAAACGCGGATTTGATTGGTTAACATTAGGGTGCGGAATATCCCAAGTTAACAATCGCAACGAAAGTCCAAAATAAAAAATATTTCCACCGGCACTCCGGAAAAATAATATAGTAATAGTAATAGAAATAATTTTGGTCACATAACAATACCTGTGGTATATGTGCAGAGGAGATGGTTCCTCCTTCGGGTCCGATGATGTGGACCTCCTGGCGTACTCTAGACACGACGGCCAAGTAGTGGGGGAAATCGCAGGTGATAATGCGTGTCACTCTTTCCCCATTCTCCCCTAGAGTCTCCCCGCTGTTGCCGTGTTCTTGTCTCTCTCGGGTTAATGTTTCCTGCAAAGATGTTAAGCATAAATTATTTCCCATTTTTAAGTCTAGATAAAAGTAAGCAAACTGTGTTTGTTATTACACTAAAGTGTTTCATATGTGTCATAATATTTTCTAGTAAAGCGTGCTTAAAAATATTTGGAAGATACGCTTCTATCCGGGTATAAGAATTTTACTGAATTCCAGACATAAAATTTTATAGGAAAAATTGAAAATCATTTCTAGCTCTTCAACAACCAGTGCTACTGTGCCATTTTAAAGAAATTTACACAAAGATTTTTCCTCTAAAAAATATGTCATAATTTTTACGTACTATTTTGATCCTTACTGACCTGTATCATAGGGTTATCATTGTTATGTAGGTAGTGGTCTTGCCATGTTTCGCCGGTGTCGGACCTCAATATAACGATCTCACGTTCAGGACAGGACGCCGTGAAGATGGGCACTTCGATGATTACTGGCCTGGAATAGGAGTAATTTTGTTATTAGTATTATTAAATAATTGTAATGTAATAACGCAATTCTATACATACGTAATGTAGAAAAGATCAATGAGGAACTCAATTTTTCGAAAAATAATGACCAACTAAAAATGTAGTAAACTCTTAGAATTTTTACAGTATCGAAACTGCATATATCGAAAGGCAGTTTAATAGGCAATTTTCAGTATTGAATCGTAATGAAATATACAAAGAGATTTTATAATAAATTGAGATATCAACTTACGCTAAGAACTTGGCTCCTTGTGGTTGCAATTCCAACAATCTCGAAGCCAACGCCTCGCCTTCCATTAGCGGTGGGGGCGCGGCGGCGGGCGCACGTCTTGTTGCCGCGCTGTTGAGTGAAACAAATTATCATTATTAAATGCTTTTATTTTCATGGCAGAATAACTGTTGATGATGAAATGGGGTTCTTATGGGGTACATTAAGCAATGGATTTATTATTTAATATATAAAGATTAATTTACGACAACGATATTCATTTCGAACTTGAACACTGACCATCTATTCACGATGTTATATAATACAGTATTTGTAATAGACAAGTTTAATATTATGATATAATATATGTATATAAATATAATAATAAGATACAATACTTCCACAAAGATGGTGTAGAATGTTTTGGTCAGTGACTTCATAGCATTTACATAATACTCATAGTCACATGTGTACAATTTCAAAGAATACTTTGTCTTCGTAATACTTTGCTACGAGTCACCTACTAAAATTAAAAATTTACTCTCATTTTCATTTGTGACAAAAAAGTAATTTTAGATATGCATCCACAATACGTAATCAGATAAAAATATCGTTGAAGCCGCACAAAAACAATGTTCGTACAAACTTCGTAGGACGAGATCCGAGTCATATTTAAATATAATCTTACTTATAAGGAAATCTTAATAGGGTGACGCACAAAGCGATGTTACCTCGATATAAATATTCTCGACCTATTTGTTTGCGGTCATCAACAAGTTTAAATATCTTATTGTTAATCTCATATCCGAAATGGTATTCTGCGACGCCTTGATGCTTACAAAACATATAATATATTTTATAAAAAAAGTAGGTAATATTTTAAAGAATTGGCAGCTATTGTTTTGTTTAGGTATTCTTAATAGGTGCATAACGTTATATCAAAACTATTCTGTCGTAATTTTAATGTTTTGATACTTGGCACTATTGACTATAAGAAAAAAAACTAAGAACGATTTTTGGGCAATTATTCTTATCATTGATTTTGAGTCAACTTTGCTTTGTTCGGTAGTTTCAAAAAGCCAAATTTATCAACAACGTTCTTTGGCTCTAATAAAGGTATGTCACGCGATATCGTCATTTATTCATTTGTCATTCATTCATTCATTTATTCAGATGTCGGAGCTACAATATTTTACTATGCAATCACGAATACCATAATAGAGGGTAAGGTACTTTTGTGGTAAAAATCCTGTTTTTGTTCTGACAATTTACATAGCTGAATACTTTCTTTATTCAGAAAACTTTCAATTACATAGGAAAGAATTTTGTGTGATCGAAAATGATATTAAAATAAGTATTAGCACATTTTTCTTAAAAAAAAATGTTTATTTTAAAATTAACTATCAATAAGAATATCAAAATCGGTGTGTATAATTTAATAACATCTCTTATGAACTATATGGGTAAATTGATTTTGGTGCAACCTGTGAGGTTTGGTAGCGATCGGATCAGCAGATTTTTTTATACATTTTAGCTTATTAATTTTCACTAAATTAATTCATTAATTTAAACACAAATTACAATAAAAGTAAATATAAGTTGTCATGAGCGTGATTGTGTTGTGGCAGCGTCCCAAAAGCCGAGGACGTTTGTGTTTATGAGTCAGGTCGACCTTACACTATTGTTAGGTTATTACCACTTGTGTGCTGGTGAATCTATTTCAAGGTGATGTTGTAAGATGAATAAATAAAGAAAGCTTTCTCGGAGCATTTCTTTATGTCTAGCGCAAATTGATGTTAAGGAAATATTTGTCTATATATTAGTAAGACATTTAACTGGGGATGTTTTGCTCTAGAATTCTAGATATTAGAAATTAGGTAGGCTGCTCTTTATGCATAAGACATGATACATGACTGGTTGATAATTTTTTGCTTTCGTGTAACTATCGTGAAGCTTTAAGGCGATCACTTCATTCTTGCTGCTATATCCTAAAATAATTCGTAAAATAATTCATAATTTCGGAATCAAATATTTTTGTAACACAATGACTGTTTCCATGGAATATGTGCGTTTTGTCTATGAAAACAAAATGAATGTTTCCATGTGTACCAACTTACCGGCATGTGACTCTTGTAGGTGCGGCGCAGGCGGCGGGAGGGACGATAATTCGCACTCCTCCCCTCCTCTTTGCCTTCATCGCACCCCCGCGAGCGTCCACCACGAACGACACCAGGAACCTTGGAAACGTAATAGAAAGTAGTATAAAACTTATTAGTGTAAAAAAGATAAAGTGGACTTAACTTGAAAACATTGAAAAGAAGGAATGACTAATAGAGAATTGATCGTGTTGTAGGCTTCCTTAAACAAAGGATATAAACGGGATTATAGCTATACCATCTATTTATTAGACTTCTTTATTTTTCAAAATCTTTAACACAGACTCTAAAGAGAGAAAAGAAGACAAACAATAAAAGTGGTCAAGTGTTAGTTGGATGTTAATGAGTAATGAGTTTTTTAAGACTATTTTTACACGGCATAATTGGTTATCTTATTTACCCATATGGTTTTTACCAAGTTTTGGCTGAGAGTTGGGTATTTTGGCGTCACAAGCGAATTATTTATTAAATACTATGTTTACTCCAATATTGAGGACAACTCCCCTGAAACATCTTCGACTTTTGGTTCAACTCACCCGATGTCCAGCGGCTGTCGCTCGATGGTGGCCACTCGGCTGTCATTGTTGCTGGGCCAGAGGTGGCCATCTGTGACGCTGTCCTCGAGCGGCCGAGCGCGGTTTAGTGTGCCCGCTTCGCTGTTCATGTAGCGGTATTGCTGCTGCTGCTGGATCGGACACTCTACCTCTCCTGTAAGACGAAAATATCTGCTAAGAATATGATTTAAACACTTTACACTTGAGGGTCCCCCTGTAAGATCATGGAATCTTCTATATCCGGGGGAACGGACCCAAAAGTGTTCGAACAGCCTATTTGAATAAGATATATGTTTGAGTTTCACAACACAGATCAGACATAGACATCCAGATGACTATTATAGATATCTATCACAAGTGGGAATCGAATCGGCGGCTGTTATCACTGTAGTCAGTTGCAATGACCACTGCGCCGACATGTCGTTATTTCGTGTTAATTATTTTAATTTTAAACGTCATAAATTGGATGGTAACACACTTGGCACAGAATGCACGACATGCGGGTTCAAACACCACTGTGTCGCAATTTTTGGTGAGATGTTTAAAATTTAAATTTTAAAATAACTACCATATAACATTTTATTTTCATTATTAATGTAGGTTTTCTCTTTTTGAAATAAATAGCTACTTTTGATTTTTTTTTATGCTGGACAGAATGTTTTAAAGCAGAAATTGGATTTATACTAAATGTTTGAATTCAGCGTTTAATTATTTTAAACAGGTCTTACCGCCTTCGTCTTCGGAGTCGCTCATGAATGTGTCCTGCATGAGTTCAGGTGCCGCAACCCGGTATTTGCCTTCTAAACCACCTGAAACAATTGATAAGTTAAAATTAGACAAGTTTCACTAAAGCATAAAAAATTAACTAATGGTAATTCCTCGTATGTTTAATATTAACCTGAACAAGATTTCGGAGTGTTAATATGGAATGATGTGACATTGTATGTAAAAGTAATGGTTGCTAAAGGTACATTGTGTAGGTACTATTGTTATATAAAATAAATTACATAAGATCGTGATACCTTTACAAATTTTGCAATGCCTCATATAAGTGTAGAGCCCCATAATATATCAAATTTTATAAACACATAGTAACCACATTTGCATACAAATATAAGATGATGAGTTAGGTAACCATATTTTAATGGCACGGGCTTAGAAAGCGTCCGCGACCAACACGCTGTAAGGAAGTCCCTACCAGTTTAAATAAGGAACGCCGTATCTGCTCCCGCGCATGCACAAATAGACGAAATTGATATTCAATTATAAATATGAGGGAAAGAGACGTACATACTGAATATATATAGCTATCTCGCTTCAACATTTTTCGGTACCATAGGTGGAATCAATTCCTACAGTACAGTTAAGTACATTGACAGTAGTATATCAATGGTATAACAAAATGTAGCGCATTAATCGAACACGTGTTTATTGAAGACGCCATTAGAAAACTTGGAACAACGCCTGAAATGCATTCATTGAAAAAATCCGTTCCCATTGTACCGTTCATGATTATTGCACTTCGTACACTACTATAATAATGTAAATATATGTACGTAACATGGACTTAAATTCATTTCTAATATAAAGTAGTACCTAATTAAAGAATGCGAATTGACTAGTATAAGCGGCTCCTTACAATTCAAGAAAAATATCTTGAAATTACTTATGAAGAAACATATGTTATTTTATTTATTTAAAGACTACCTAATCTTTTTTATACAGAACATCGTTAACCCCACATAGAGAAAAAAAACCTCTTCTAATGTGTTATAGTTAAAACATAATGAAGCAATACACAAACGTTTTTATCGAACTGAAATCATGTACCTATTTTGAAACAATGATAAATTGATTTCATCCTTATACGTTTGAAATAAACACATTAAGTAGCTGCAATTCCCACCATTCATATGACGTTGAAACAATTGCAATAAAAACTACCATGTTACATAACGTGTGAGGTCATCGAGTGGGTGTTCAATTGACTCCACCATCACCTGACGCGCTGACATCTGACTTCATCCAATTGTGTTAAAATGTTTGGAATACCTATAGATGTCAGCGGGTCACGTGTTACGATGTTAATTGTTTATCTTTCATCTGACCTAAATTGTTATTGATTTAATTTTTTCCTTCGTCACCTTAAGGGCAACCCAAGAACCTTACGCAAGACTATTGCCATCTCGTTCCAGTACATTCTTGACGGATGATTTCTGATTTTGTATCAAAATGCGATAGTGATATAGTTTTGCATGACTAGCCTTGTGACTTGCTGACATCTGACTTCATCCAATGTGTTAAAATTTTTGGAATGCCTATAGATGTCATTGGGTTATGTATTACGATTTTAAATATTTATCTTAGATCTGACCTAAATTGTGATCGATTTAAATTTCTGGATTAATTTTGTATGTTTACTTTAGTTGTTTGTGTTTAAAATTCACACCGTGGGTGGCGGTGAAGGAAAACATCGTGAGGATATTCGGCATGTGTCGGGAAAATTTTTGTACGTGTTGGGTATACTTGCAAATGTGTAATGATGCAATGTAGTGAGATATTTAAAATATGTTTGTAGCTTATGTTTGCCATTAAATGTTAGTAATAAAATAAATAATTTAAGATGGTAATAAACAAATGTTAATGTAGTTTATTTGGTGGAAAATTTCACTTGTCTGTATTTGTAGGGACTTTTGATGATCATCAAAATTACTTGGCATAACCTTATTACCAACAATATACCTATATTAAATATATGACATTCATTATAGAAAATAAAATGATTAGTTGCCAAGAGTTGAAAATCTAAAATCCCATTATCAATACACTTAGTTAAATTACTGTTTTCGTTTATATTAAATAAAAAATAAACATAACAAAATACTTGTAACTTCAACAGTAACCTATTTAGGCAAGGTCGATGCAATTAATACATTTTGGTGTTAGAAATGACGTAATATCTGATGAACGTAATAAATAAGTTTTTTTATTTGTACACGTACACGTATTTACGACGCAATTACCTCTAAGTGCTACCGTGAACGTTTTTATGAATCAGACGCCGAGAATAGATCGCTCTTAAAACATTATTCTACGATATCTTTTAATGTTGATATTTAAAAATAAATATAAAATCTAAAAGGCTATTAGGACTGCTAAAAATATCACTCGCATTTAAATTCCCTGTTTTAAATGTTTCGTATTTTTAAGCAAAAACCATTGATATTGGAAACGTATGAAGCTTCTTGCAGTTAAGAAGGAAAATTTTCCTTCATTTAGAAAATAGTTTGTTTACAAACATTCGGTGTGTTTATGTGTATGTGCGCGTTTGTGCGTATTTTACGTACTACGTAGAATCAAGAAATTTACTATTAAAACTACTTAAAATAATATACATTAGATATTAATCTAAGATTCGGCAGTAGTACCATAATATTATGTACCTATGTGTGTTTATAAACGTCTAGGTCACTTCTATTCTATATGCTAATAAAATATTTGTTTCATGTTATTTTGATTCAAATTACAACGATAATATATCAAATCGTGTAATCTTGAGCTTCGGATACAAGGTGTCGGCCGTGAATCATATGAAAACTTGCAATGCTTTCTGCCCGTCTATCAAACGTCATACAAACGTTATTTATTAGTTCTATATTAATTTTAATATTCTCTTTAAAACTGTTTTTTATTTCAGGTTACCCAGAGTCAGATATGGGAGTCTTTTATTAAGTTTACGTTGTCTGTTTCTTTAATAAATTAGAAGATAATTTCTTGAAAAATAATTAAAACTGTCAAAGCGTAGGTATGACTGTCAGAGATTATAAAACTCTTGGGTTTCTCAGTGTGCTGACTTCCATTTGACCGATTTATTTTTCAACTGAAACCTATCTTGTGCTCTTGAGCTTCTTCTATAAATAGCACAAAAGTGAATCCTACTATTTCTACGTTACAACGAAAGAAGAATGATTTTATAACAGATTCTTAATTATTCTAAGATTTCGCAGTACCAAACGAGATTTACGCAAAAGCTTTTCTCGCATTTTCCGAAGACAATTGCGACATATTTCATTATGTGTAATTAAAAAACAAATTGATTGTATCACTCATTGTCATGCAACTCAGGATAAC
>DVXP01002623.1:0-12450 GCA_018235645.1 Junonia grisea | reverse complement strand
GTAACTTATGTATGTATATTAACAATGAAGGATATACCCAAAACGTGAATATACCGTTAGGTTACCTCATTTTTTGTAACGGAGATGCGTCAAAATATGTAATCGAGATAAAGTGTTATGCATCTTAAGGGAGAAGGGAAATATTACTTTTTAATTTACAAAATTAATATCTTGAGATAAGCCCTTAACATTGGACAGATTAATGGGATAAATAATTAGTCAGCTACGGGGTAAGGACATGTGTGATGAAATGGCCGAAAAGATAATTGATTTTCGCACTTGTATTATCGCTAAGTATATTTTCTGAGTACTAAACTTATGAAGTGTTCTAATTCATTGTCGAATATGTAATATGTATAGGTATTGCGAATGGCAATATAGCATCAAGCTACCTATAGAAGAAGAGCTTAGATTGTAAATGCCTGCACATACTAAGGACTTTTGCCGGTCCAAAAAGATAGTTTTGGATGTGTGATTTTGGTATATAACAAATCTAATAAAAGTGTTTCCTCGTGAAGAAAACCCCTCGTATGCACCATGCGGTACATATCTATATATTATGCATGGTCAATATTTTTTAATAACAAATGATATGAAAAATTAACACCATGATATTGACAGATAATTACGTACATATCTGAATGATATATTATTCCGTAATAACATTTAATTATATGACATCTCCAGAGTTCGTATAGCGTTCGAGTCTCGGTCGGCACAAGTTCCTTAGAAGGAGTATCCCGGTAAGGAAAGTGGGCCCATTGTGTAGGCACGACGGTTGTTCACCCATAAGAACTCACGGAATTCTAAATCGAAACCCGTCCTCACATTTGAGACTGCTCTCACTTTTATGCGACGTTGAAAACATTTTAATGTTATTTAAGTTTATAATTTTTAATAACTGTTATAGCGAATACAAAATTGATATTTTGGTTTTGGTATGTGTAATTTCGACTTATTCTTTTCACGTTTTGTTATCAGATTTTTACTTGCGTTACATTAAGAGTACACCAGTGACGCTACTATTTCGCTTCTTTGAGAACGGGATTGTATATAATTATTCTATTACCTTTTCTAATAAACGAGCTCGATTTTTTTTCTACTACATGTTTTTTTCAAATTATGTTAAAAGTGTCCGATAATAATACGCAACAAACAACTTCATATGTGATTTATAATGCAGAACAGATTATAAATATTGAAAAATTATAAAAAAATACATTATAAAAAAAAACTCGTTTTTGTGACAAAATGTAAATAATTTCACCACTAAAATGACAACAATAACTTTTAACTGCTACATAATACAAAATTAACGGTCTAAACAAAACACCCCCACGGATTGTTTCCTTCCACATAAAAAGCAGTCCTTTATATTTTTTCTAAGCACAAAGGTCGTGGCATTCATTGAAGCGAAGAAATTGATAAACAATGGCTTGTTAGTCTTTTGTCGTGAGCTTTGGGCGGTCATGACATCCGCAGACGCGTAATCAGGGAAGCATTGACCGGCGAGAGGGTAAAAATAAATAATATTTATATGGTTCTAAAGTTGAAAACTACTTAAGAACTTACTGGGATATTCTAAGAGACGTTGAAATAAAATATTGTTTTACAAAGTCATACACTGAGTATTTCTTAACCTTAGAATAAATATGAACCAATAAAAAACAATCTTATCTTGGAAAATTAAGATAATTATCGTCTTCAAACTTTAATTTATAACTTTTTAATTAATAAAAATTTTGAGTTGTCTCTTTTATTCTAAGGTGCGATTTATTAAAAATGATTAAGATATTTAGGTATTTCATGGGTAAGTACCTACTTAGGTATCTGACGTTTGTGTCAAACGAAAGTATTGTTTTGTGTTTGAATAATTTACTTATTCCTTTTACATTAAAAAATATCTGTAAGCTTCAAGTAAAGTAACTTTCAATCACCACCGGTATCGTTGTTGCAAACACAATTAATTATTTTTTTACATTAAGTTGTATTTTATTTAATGTAATGTCATTGATTTATCGATATTGTTTTTATGACGTACATGTCATAGATAAATAAATAACGAGCTTGTTATTGTACACGGTATCTTGTTTCCTTTTAAAGTTTGTATGAGAATATCTTTTTATGTAACATTAACAACTGGAAAAGAATGTCATAAGTCTCATTATAATCCATCAGATGCAATGATGTTTAGCACAATTTTTAATACGTGTCTAAAAATATCGCTGTATCATAATAGTAAAATTATTTTATACTCTGTTTGCTATAGAAATAAGATTTATTTTAGTAGCAAAATTATCTTCACTGCACTTTAGACCTCTTTGTTTACAAACAGAGTGTGAGTAAACCCGCGATGGCGGCAGCAGCTCGGCAACTCGCCAATAGAGGGCGCTAGTCGAAAATAGAATGTCGTGAACGTCGAAGTGTTAAGGAGTTATATGCTAGAGGGACCAAATTTTAGCATCGATTTAGGATACAAGTGTACCGTTTATATTGTTGCATCTGAAAAATTATTGTTTCTCTAAAATATTAAGAGTGTAGAAGATATACCTACATTAAGAAATAAAACAGCAAAAAGTAAAAAATCAGAGAAAAAAATATTCAAGATCAAAGAAAACACATGCCTAATTTTGAATTGGTTAACAATTTATAATTATTTATTAATAACCCATGTGAGACTGTCAGTACCTAATATATACATGATTATTATGTTGAGATGATTATCATCAGTTCATAAATAACTTAATAGTTTACCAAATACTCAGAATAATATGTCCTGAGAGAGATTTACAACTCAGTTACTCTAATTGCCAACTGCGGTAGGCGTTTCCGATCTTCCGTTTCGATCTGCAGTTCACGGACGTATTACATTTACCTTTTATTAGAAAAGCCTGTTTTCAGCCACTTCATTTTATATATTGGAATTGGAATAATGTGCCCAAAAAAAAATAATTTTATAAAAATCTACGGGTTGTTAAGTTCAATTAAGTAGCTCCGCTAACGCATTGTTTTATTATTAATATTTAGTCCACATTAGTTTTAATAAAGCGATAAAAAAAACAATAGTGTCATTGAAAAATATTAATTACCTACTTTTAGAATATGAAAATTATAATTACTACAGAAATTGATATAGCTGCTTCCGTTTATAAGCTTTGGTCGGGTCCTGTTGGTTTAATTTAGTCGCGTTATCTTAGAAATAAACTTGGAGAGTCAAAGTATTTATAGATCGTAACTTGCAGAGTGGCTTGTAAATTCTATAGGGCTGGTGATTGAAGAAATCTTTCAGATTTCTTTTTAATTTATTTAAAAATGTTTTTTTTTTTGTTAAATATCGGTTTTATTACAAATATTTCTTAAAATAACCAGAACATTATTACCAGAATAATATACACAGAAACATTTTCATGCTTTTTTCTCATCTGGCTTTGTTCTCATAGATTAACTTACCATCTTCATAGAATGCTTATTTACAGAAAAATTGAAAATAAAACAAATTTTAATTTCCTTTGACAAAGACATGAGACAACATTTTTTTTTCTTCAACATTTTTTCACACGGCTCATAAATATTCCATTACCTACTGCGTCCTATTTAAGAAAAGGATTAAAATCTCTACTTTATTATACAGTGATAAATGCCACATTTTGTAATAGCCGGTCCATTTGACGCTACACCAAGGTTGTACCTTAATTAAGACTTCCAAGAGTTCTATTTTAGAATAAATCTTTCTCATAAATTAGGTGTCAACCCTTGCTTGACTAATTACGTGTGTGCAAGTAGCGAGTTGTCTCGGTGAGAAATTGGAGTGTGCACCTATCCGTATCATATGGTGCCGAACTAATATTACGATTGGTGTACTCTGTACATCAAAGTTAGTCCATATATACCTAAGTACCTAAATGATTGTGTTTTATAATATGTACTTCATACGTATAAAAATAAATTTTAGGTTCTATTACATGTAATGATCGATTTAGTTAATTATGATGTAAATCCTAATTCTTAAATTAAAATTTATTGAACAACAATAAACTAATATAATATTTTAATTAAAACAAAATCTTTTCAAATCCTGTAACTTCTTTTTACACACTTAGTGCCACCTCTTAGTAAAACGTAGAACTATTTTACTCCTATTGCAACTATTCAACGGAAGATGGCGCTGTGTTAACACATTAAATATGTCTTTTTGATATGCAATATTTAATTCGAATTTATAAATACTATTTTTTAAATAAATATAAATTCAAAGTTAACTTACCTATTCGCTGTTAACGTCGTCATCTCGACGTTGTTCCCGCAAGCTGTTAATATTTCATCGCAGCTGCTGCCACCTGTTATCCTCTGGACGGAACTTAACGCTGGAACGTCTTCGCTCAAACTCTTTGCCGAGTTTCCTGCATTGCCGCAAGGTGGCACTGTCCGTTGTTTCGACGCTTGCTTATGTCGACTTAATGCAAAAAATAATGCTAAAACTGCTTTTAGTTTGGCGTCCCGAATATCAACAGCTGTTACTTGTTCTAATCCTTGGACTTTTTGGGCGTGTAGAAAGTCTAAACAACATTGGACGTTCTCCAACTGGAAAGAAAGAAAAATATCTTTAGTAAATAAGAAGATACATATCGGTTTAAAAAATGTTATGGGTGTCTGTATTAAACAGATTTTTATAAGTACTCTGGTAACTGAATATTTATTTAATTACATATAATATAAACCAAGTGCCTAAATATGGCTAGCTTGAAATGAAAATGATTGAAGCGCGTATTTAACGAAAGGATAGCGCGTAATTAATTAATTTCCCGCCAATTTTCTTCTTCTATAACTCTTCTTATGAAGATGACTAAGGTATTAAACACTATGCCCAACAGATATTTTAATGCTAATAGGGCATGACAAGTCATAAACAGTAGACATCGCATTTTTTTTTTAAGTCAACGTTTTAATACAAATAAACTATATTAAACTGCTTTTAATGATTTAATATTGAGTTTTTCATTTGAGAAACTAATAATCAAAGTTGAGAAAAATGTTTTTATAAACAAAAAATAAGAGCATTTAAATTTAATAGGAATTAAAAAACGAGTAGGTACTTATTCAATTAATAATAAATATTTTTATATTTTATAAATAAAAATACACGGTTATAAATAGTAATCATCATTATCACTAATGACTATATTTTAGGCCAGCTATACTAAGCAGCGATATCATAACAAAAACGAACGTAGCTCGACGAGCTAAATTCGCGCACAACTAAAATGGAAAGTAATTCGGCATAAAATCATTTGACGTGCATCACACGCATCGCGCGTACTAATGAGAGCTTCTACGTGCGTCGCCATAATATGCGCGTGCGCAGCCCGTGGCGCGAGGGGAGTACACAATGAGCTTATCACTTAAATGACCCATGAAGAATAAATAAAATCATGTTGACATTGGCTATTTATCGGCACCTGCATCTAAATTAACTTCTTTTTTTATCTTTTATTCAGCTAGTGTGGCCGTGGGTTTATTTATTAAAAGAAATATGTTGGGTAAGACGTGGTGTCGGTAATAGCGTCAAATAGATTACGTATTGAAGGATTTACTATGAAAATTGAACTCTTTGATTTTCTGGTTAAATTCAATAACAAAATATAATAAACTTTAATGCTTACAACGATTTAAGTTTGTAAGGCTTAATTTATTCAACCATTATTAATAATTTTATGAATTTTAAGCTGTTTCCCATTCCATGATAACTATTTATAACCGATTTAACTGTTTAATAAATACAATATAAAAATATTAATTAAATGCATGCAAGGTGCTCAAATCGAACAGAAAACCTGCATTGAATATTCATATAAAATTTTATTAAGAATATTCAACATAATAATCGTCGGAATTGTTGAAAATAAAGCGCGCACTTTAATAACGTTGTCCCTTAAATAAAACGAGCATCTGCATTTTATATATTATTTAAATATCTGTACTTATATAAATACCTTGAAATGAGACAGTAATTGTGGTTTTCGCTGTAAATATTTTTTGCATTATTTTTAACAAATGACGGTGTAGGTGCATAAAATTACATTATAACACTCAGGTGGCGTTAATATCGTAATGCATTCTGACAAACACAAGAAACAACATTTCTATATAAAATCTTTTTTCTTTTAATATTTTTTTGCCTTGAAAATATGTTGTTTTAATTATGTGGTATAAATGTTTGTTATGAAACGTTGCTCTTATTGTGTAATTAAATAAAATATAAAATCATTCTCAGAACCAACCTTTTTTTACATTTTATTTTCTTTTTAAATTCCTTTTTTTATGAGAACTTTGTAATACTTATAACTTATACAAAATTATATTGTTTTGTAATAATTACAATGTAACCATTAATCAAAAAGTTATAAACCTTACAACTGACCTTAATAAATCTTATTTTTAAGCTTTTATTTATCATACTGCACATCACACATTTACTACATATTTACTTAAAGATGTACCTACGAATTATTTCAACTACGAAACTAGCCTAATTACATGTGTGGAAACATAATTGCTCAAAAAGTAGATCACCGGCTTCTTAGAAAAGATTCGCGCTCCACACACGTAAATTATAAAGTTGATTCCACAATGCACAGTATTTGGTTCACTTTTGTTGCGACACAAGGGCCGGCGTCGGCCCTTAAAAGGCTTGTCTACCGATCTCATAGGTCACCGGCGGCGCAGGCGACCGCGTGAGTCCCGCTGTTTACAATACAGCCTGCAACTTAACGTAAATACGACCATATGTTTTCCTCGTCACGGTTAACGCCCTTAAAAATTCATGGAATGAATTATTAATAATCCTTATTCATTAAACGAGGACGCCTCATTTCTTTATGATATTTTATAATAATACACTGTGACTGCACGAGATGTGATACACGATGTTATACCTTATGTATTTTATGATTGATGATTTTCGTCGTTTATGTTTTCACTGAGGTGTGTATGGCTTTAGCTCCTTGGTTTTTATCCACGTATGTGTCTGTACGTAGGATATTAGTTCCTAAACGAAACGCTCAATTATTATGTTAAAAACTGATAAAATTAAGGAAATATATTGTTCAAAAAGAATAAATCATTCCTAATTGGCTTTGACGTATTTTATTACCTCTTGTGGCATTATATTGTGTATGGAAAAGACCTTAATTAGATCTGAATACTCAGCCTCCATTATTCTTAAGATTCGACAATCTCTTAAGACGATTTTCTCAGCTAAGTCAATTTGCCCCAATGTAACAAACAGAGTTATTCAAGCACTTAAAAAGTCACCTGATCTTATTTGAACATGCTTCAGAGTATTGTCATAGTTGACATCAGTATCAATGGTAAGGATCACACCATACTTGTCTCTCGTGCTGTGACAGCTGACATTGGGACATGACAATAGTGTGGCTCTGGCGCAAGTTAACGAGATAAGATCAGAGGTTTCAGCTTTCCTTTAAAGATTTTTGGCCGCGTTCGATGTTGTAAACATTGTTCGATTGATTAAATTAAAACGTCTGATGTGCCCACCACATCTGTGTATAAAGCCCTTTATGATAAACGTACAAAGATTTCCCATATATGTCTATCAAAATTTTGGGTCCCGCTGTAGTAATTTTGCTAGTGTCATCTTGAACCTATTCTCATACACTAAGAGTTTGAGAGTTTGTTTGAACACGCTAATATCAAGATCTCCAATATGGAATAAATCTCTATGTATTTGATAGCCCATTTTTAGGAAGGTCATAAGTTAAAAACTTTATTCTACGGCTCCTAGGAACACAACTGTACCTAAACTTATATGACAGGTGACAGCCAATAGAATAAGTACATTTTTAAGCGCTGATAAAACCAGGTGGCACATCTAGCTAGAAATATAAATATACATTGTATTTGTAATATAATTTTATAGCAGGATAAATAAGAGAACTCAAACATTAGAGCTTCGACATATCTAGACATAATAGGCATAAAGAAAAGCTGTTATCTAGGTAGATACAGGCGCCGTCGGGGCGACCATTAACAAACTCTAGAATAATTGTTACATTGACCAAATCATGCGACAATGTCAGATTCATATAGAGGTTTAAATCTTAAATGACGCTGACAAATAATTTGCCGACACTTACCAATTTGTTTCTTGACGAATTAATTATGTATTTAATTGCACGACAGTTTGGGACCACATGGTTTTGATTTAGGGACGTGTCTTCAAACAATTGGTAAATGTACTCGTATGTATGTAGATTTTATGTACGAACTTTATTTGTTGAAATAAAATTTGTAATTCATTTTTAGAGCCGTCAATTTTCTGAATATTCTTAGCTATACAGAATTTAAGTAAACCTTATTTTACATAAGCGAATTTAAATTTAATATTTTAAAATCTCGCTTTGCACATAATATATAGACATAAAAACTTTAATTGTAACACTATACCAACATTTCTTTAAAACAAAATCCAAATGCAAATCTCACGAAAATATAATTTCTTTATAAAGTTAAAAATTGTAATATCATATTCCCATTGTATGGCACACGTATAAACCGAATAAAATATGGAAACGTGGCGTATCGCGGCGCGGGCACGAGCGATCTCGCCGAAACCGGCTACTTATATTTTTAATAGCTGCAGGTTAAAAATCTTATTACCCTACATGATTTTTAGCACCCTGTTTAAAGGGTACTGAGTGTAAGCTAATTAGCGATATATATTCTTTATTGCACATTTAGATTGTATACATAGATTAACACAGTAAGAGCATATACAAAGGCGGACTTATCTCTAAAAGAGATCTCTTCCAGTCAACCTATGGAAGTTAGTGATAGGGTCAAACAGCGGGCAATACAGTGCAGATTACATTGCGTGACAGATGTAACTATGTGGAATATACAAAATAATAACTATAATATACATACTTAATTAACTGTACATAAACATACATATACACATATGTAAATATATACATCCATACATACAAACATACATACATACATACATACATACATACATACATATATATATATATATAGATACATACCTATAAAGATTATATAGTATGATAAAATAGACAAGAAAAGTAATATAAAATATATGGTTACGAAGAAGGGTAGCATTGAGTGAGGTAATATTGTTTAAGACGTTTTTTAAACATCGATATGTTATCACTATCCTGGATAAATTTAGGCAGCTTGTTCCAGAGAATCGCTGCACGAACTGAGAACGATTGCGTTCGGTACTTACGTTACTATTGTTATCGATTTAAGTTTTATGTTTGTATTTTATCGAGTGCAGTTTTGGAAATTTATTTGAAATCAACTCACCAAATTTTACGAAATCGATAGCAATAGTTTTATAATTAGGCCAAATGTCGTTACATCAACCACAACTATAAATCACGATAATAAACCCCATTTTGAGGTTCAGGACTAATATTCCATCCACATTTGTCCGTGTTAAAAATCCATCTACATTTTCCGTTTGAGTGCAAAAAAATATTTCAAAACTTACCGAAAAACTGGAACCTTCTGGAAACGCTATATATCTCTTCCTTCTAGAAAGTACCTTCATTTCATTTCCATTACGATCCATTGATATTGATTCCACTAACATAAGAATTAGAATCGTGAAATAACTCCAATTTTGGTACATTTTCACTCCAAAGAAGAGATTAAGAGATTAGGTTTATGGAATTACAGTAAGTGTTCACTCTAAAATTACTAATACCATACTAAAGATATAACCGAAAATGTGTGTCAACTGTAGGTAACGGTGAAAATAATTATCATGTATTTAGCTGATACCAAACGTTTTGGATTTAAAATTAGGGTCGTTTGAACTGATAACGAGTAAAAATGGGTTAGTAGTTGAACCAATAAAAGCATTTGGTGGTGACAATGATTGTTGCATTACTAAGAAACGTTTTTAAAAGCATGTATGTGTTTATGTACATAGAAGTTTATTTCTCAGGTGATTGTACTGTCATCATAATTAAATTTCATTTAAAATAATCTCAAAAAGTGAGAAAAATACATGAAAATAAAGATAATAGAAAAGGTAAACAATAAGAAACAATATCTGATGCAATAATGGGAAATATATCTGATGTAGTATATTAATTCGGCATTGCATTTTTTTAACCAGGGTCTGCTACATTCTAGCCTAGGTATTGACAGGTTACTGATTTTTATGCAGAGCGATTGCCGTCTGACCTCCGCAACCCACAGGGCAAGCCAGTAACCATTTAGACTAGAGTATTTTTACCTACTATGAGTAACAATCGTTATCAGGTGATTGTGATAACAACCGGGACCGACGGCTTTACGTGCTCTTCGAGGCACGGTAAGAACACCCACGTGGACCAGACCTATGAACAAATGTTTGTAGAAATACAAACATCCGTCCCGAGCGGGAATCGAACCCGCGACCGCCGACGTAAATAGCACGTTCAGCACCACTACACCGGAGCGGTCGTCGGAAAAAAAATCAACTATTTATTGAAATAGATGTATTTCCATTCAATAGAAAAATCAAAAACAATACACATGGCAATAGATACAAAACATCAACCCATTTTTGAACCTCATTATTTTAAGTAAATTGAAAACAAGAAATCACCTCTCACAATTTATTAAGGAAAAAGTCGTTTGGCGTTACAGAGTCAAAAGTCATTAACCGAAGCTGCTGCTGAATAATGTCCAAGGTTGTTTAGCTATGTTGACGTCAGGTGCAGGTGCATTATAATATCCTTTAGCCATGTCCACCAATGATATGGGACATTTGAACTTGTCGCAGGAGTTCAGTATCATCCCTAGTCGTTGTGCTGCGTCGTATATTGCATGTTCTGGTGGCTCTGATGGAAGGATATTTGTAATTGGCAGCCTGTAAGAATGGTTTGAATTAGTATTTGTGTTATTATGTAGTAGAAATTACAGCGTTATAATAATCTCTATTGCTGAACAATTTTATAAATTATTTGAAAAAGAAAATATCACGTTAGTAATAATAAAAAGAAATAAAGCTGTGTAATATTAAGAATCGGGCAGTTAAGTGTCACATGGTTTATAAGTTCCTTTAAATACGAAGTAATTTAAATATAATTTTTTGTCCTTAATTCAACATTTTGTTAGGTTTTCAAAAAGTACATAATTTGAGAAATACCAACGATCGCTATTCGCTGTGTGCGTAGTGGGGGGGGGGGGGGGGTAAACCTCGATTAGCAGCGCGCGTCGTGGCCAAAAAAGGAACGTTCGTAAGACAAACTGTTACTCTTTACTAGCAAAATTTACGCTAAACATGTATTACGAAACGTGCTGGGTAGTTAACTGCAATAACAATGCAAACATAGTGCTTAAAAATTATATTAATTTCACGAATGAACTTTTAAATATTTAATACATATTAACATTTAAGGATGTTTTGTAAGGCGTTAATGTCATTGAAGTTTGAGGAGCTACATGATCTTTAAAGGTGTAGCATATTATATTCTTGCTTAATTTCTTTTACGTGTTCCACGTTTTAAGCTGAAGCTAATTATTTTCCTTCTTTGTTGTTAATGGAAAGCGATGTTACGACGTCACCCGGAACAGTTTTTAAAATTAATTTGACCACGTTTAACGTAAATGCATAAAAAATATGCATTAATAAGGTAAAGTAGAAATAAATTAATTAACGCTTGTAATATATGTATATGAAACGCGATAATCGATTTAAGTTATATACTTCTTTACTTCTCGTAAAGACAGCTATAGAAAGTCCATGTGTATTATCTGATATTTATTAATTGTGCCTTTTTGTAAGGAAAATAAAATAGATTTACACTGTTATCGCCACTAGAAATTTATATGATCTAGTAGAATAAATAGAAATTATGCCATTTCATTGAAATTATTTGTTTGTTTGTAAGTCCAATTGTAACGCTAGTTGGCGCTATCGTCGCGCACCCAGCGAATATACGAGTATACCTACCTTCCGAATACTTACACTAACACTTTCGTTAGATTATCAAGATACAAGGATTTAGAAGATTATAGAAATAACGAGATTTACATAATAAAATAAAACTTACGTGAACATGGTCCTGAAGATTTCCTCCAGCATGTTCCCACCATGAGGTACGATGCGATGTGTTGTTTCACAAATGGTCTTCAATATACATTCTCTGCCGCTGTAGCCCATACTGAAATATTATCATATTGGTAATACAATTCAAAGAGAGCGTGGAAAATAAAATACTTGCTTATGATCTTCACGATATATCACGGTACAATAAAAATTAAACTTAGGTACTTTCTAAATAAGAAAAAAAATATATACGAATATTCTCTATTTTCTTATCTTCCTAAATCAATGTATATCACTACATAGTATAAAACAAAGTCGCTTTTTCTGTCATGTGTCATGTTGTATGTCCCTATGAACGCTTA